>JABMCL010002919.1:250000-252500 GCA_018857735.1 Alviniconcha marisindica | reverse complement strand
AGGCAGACAAGAAGGAGCCGAAAGACCGATCTGCTAAAATAGAACAGATCTAGGGAAATGTACTCACCAATGCGACGAAACACAATGGAAACAATAGTACAAGATTGCTTTCGGCAAAATGTGTCGTCTTCGGGTGCAAGAAGACAGACAGATAGACAACAAAGGAAGAAGCAAGCAAAGAAGGGGACAGACAAGAAGGAGCTGAAAGACCGATCTCACTAGGAGTAGACGGTGATATTACTCCACGTGCGAAAAGTTAGATCAGTCACCCCGCAAGCAAATGCAAATGTATTACACTGTCGATCAGTCAGTTCAGTAATCGGTATGTCCATCAGCTAATTAACTAAACAACCAATCAACCGATCAGCTAATCCATCTATCTGTCAGTTCCTCAGCTTGACAATATCCACCTATGCATTTAATGTCCACCCATCTGTGCATCCAGTGATAGATCACTTGGTCAGTCAAGCAATATCCGCCCATGGATCTATCCTGTTGTCAGCAACGGAAGTGACCAAATAGCGCTATAGCTGGAGGTATGCAATGGTGCATATCAGTGTCTCTTCGGCACTATCATCAGTTTTGTGTCGTTTATAGCAATACGTTGCATTTACACACACACACACACACACACACACACACACACACACACACACACACACACACACACTAGCGCTATAGCTGGAAGTATGCAATGGTGCATATCAGTGTCTCTTCGGCACTAACATCAGTTTTGTATCGTTTATAGCAAAACGTTGCATTTACACACACACACACACACACACACACACACACACACACACACACACACACACACACACACACACACACACACACACACACACAAACACACAAGCGGCACTGGCATCAATATATACATTGTAACGTAGGGTACCAAAATGTAAACTATTAGGTACCCGAGAAAGTTCCAACGTTAAAGATTTCAATCAGCAAACAAAGGGAGTTAATTAGCGCTCGACGGACGTCACATGAACACAACAAAGACCAGAATCAGCTTCGGTAACTGTCATCTGGCATGCGAGTAAATAGAAAGCACACAAACTCCATCAGAGGTACGTCATCGTTAAAGATTTCAGTTTCGGCCGAATACTGATCTTCCGTCGCAGACCAATCGTAACCCGACCGACTCACTCACTACAGTTGCCATTGCACAAAACCGTACCAGTTTCCGTTGAATGCAGCCGTGACCTTCTGCAAAACTGCCACCTTCTTTTTCTTGGTGGCCATCAGGAGAAGGTTTGTGTCCTGGTCCAGGCCTAGGTACACCTACGCTGACACAAAGGAGTAACACGGTGAAGTAGTCAACCACTGTGTGAGTGTGTGTTGGGCGGGGGGTGGGGTGGTGGTGGTGGTGGTGGTGGTGTGTGTGTGTGCGTGGGGGTGGGGAGGTGGGGTGGGGGGGGGTGTCGCCCGCTGGTGGGCGGATGGTGGTGGTAGTGGTGGTGGGGGGCTTAAGCAGAAGATACTGTATCAACAGAAGTAAATCAGCATTAACTTTCCAGCTGCTAGTAGGTGTTTCTCTCGAGCACGGGTTTCATATAGCAGAAGATACTGTATCAACAGAAGTAAATGGTCATTAACCCTTCAGCTGCTAGTAGGTATTTCTCTCGAGCACGGGTTTCATATAGCAGAAGATACAGTATTAACAGAAGTAAACGGGCATTGACCTTCCAGCTGCTAGTAACCCTCTGGAGCACGGGTTAGAACAAGTCAGCATTAGAAATCAACTTTGTTTGAAGAAACGTGTTACCGGCAGACGGCACATCTGAACGATGTTTGGGATTATACACACTAACAGTAAGCGTTATTCTGCATGCTCCCGGTCCATACAACATGACTGGCAGCCCTTCTTCTGCAGACCTTCTTTGCAAATCAGGAGCATTGTGAAACAGGACCATTACTACAAATTTCTAATAAATTATACGTCGTGTTGCCCGTGTTATGAGTTTGCATCATTCCACACCATAGATATATATATATATATATATATAGAGGATGATTGGTTTTTAACGCCCTGTAAACCATGACGGTTATATCAGAGAGAGAGAGAGAGAGAGAGAGAGAGAGAGAGAGAGAGAGAGAGAGAGAGAGAGAGAGAGAGAGAGAGAGAGAGAGAGAGAGAGAGAGAGAGATGATTGATTGATTGATTGATTGATTGAACTGTTATTTCTCAACGGTGAAGATATTAGCACAAAGGCCGACTCACATATCTGCCGTTGCTACAGTACTACTAATAACCAAGACATTCACAGTTAAATATTATTACAGAAGGCTATAGACAAATACAGCATCAGTAAAAATAAAACAACAATTAATAAAATAATAATAACAATAACAAGAACAACACATATAAAACCAGACAGCGATTGCAACGGAAATGAAAAAAATAGCAGTGAAAAACAACTGGAGCAAAAAAGTCTAAAACACAGTTAAACACACACACACACACACACACACACACACACACACACACACACAC
>JABMCL010002919.1:212500-232500 GCA_018857735.1 Alviniconcha marisindica | reverse complement strand
ACACACACACACACACACACACACACACACACACACACAGTTGAGGGGGGAAGAAGAAGAAAAAGGTTTATGTATCAGTGGTGTAGACCCAACACTTTTTATGTCTTGTCTTTTTTATTTCTTCGCCCTAATAAAACCATCATGGTTGACTGGCCTCGCCCTGATATAACCATCATGGTTGACTGGCTTCGCCCTCAAATAACCATCATGGTTGACTTGCCTTGCCCTGATATAACCAGCCTGGTTGACTTGCCTTGCCTTGCCCTGATACAACCATCATGGTTGATTCACCTCGCCCTGATACAACCATCATGGTTGACTGGGCGTAAGGAAAAAACCTTGAGTTGTCTGTCTTTTATTGCTTTACTTTCTCTCTTATTGGTTTAAACAAAATTTTATTCGAGACGAAATAAACATACAAAAAATCATTATGCGCTCATCAACAAGCTATAGCTTATAGGTGATGAGCTCATGCAGTTGGAAAAAAACACAATGTATGGGGGACGAACAATTTCACTTCGCTATCAATAAATGAGACGTAACAAAAAAATAACAACAATAAAAACAAAAAACAAGAGGAAACAAAAAAGAAACAAACATCTTATTGAGTGTATGGTTTTAACTTGGGTCACTGTCCGCAGCTGCACCGTTTTTGGCTACACCGTCTTGGTCACTGGCAACAGAATGGGCGGCGTTAAGGTTGGTCTTCTGCAATTTGTCTGCCGTAATAATAATAATAATGTACATTTATCATGCGCTCATCAACGCCCTGAGCGCTCACATGATACATATGATATTCTATACACATGCAGAGCATAGTGCTACCAAAACAATTTACATAAAGCATTATTTAAAAAAAACAAACAAAAAAACGCACTACACACACACACACACACACACACACACACACACACACACACACACACACACACACACACACTGACTGTAGCAGAAACTGGGTACTGATACCAAGAGGCGATGCAAGCAAAGAAACCGGCACGCAAACAACCACAATGCAAACACAATGCTGCATCGCCGTGTGTCATTTTATCAGGGCCTAACGTAACCAGCCATCACCAGCTGAACAAACGATGAGACAGACATGAGGGTCATTGCCAAAGCTGCCTTGTATTTTAAGCTTAATGTAAACAATATGCAGCTACACTGAGTCAGTATTCTATGACTGTCTACGGTCAGCATTTCAAATCGTGTCTATCAGATATGATACATGATCATTAAGATGCAAAATAAATGCAAATAGCCAAAGCGTGTGGTCACTTTTTGAGTTGGGAGGGGTGGGGATAGATAGATAGATAGATAGATAGATAGAGGGAGAGAGAGAGAGAGAGAGAGAGAGAGAGAGAGAGAGAGAGAGAGAGAGGAGAGAGAGAGAGAGAGAGAGAGAGAGAGAGAGAGATGCTTAAACTTCTTTTTTTTATAATATATAATGTTTTTAATATGTATGGTCAATCTAGGTGTGGTCTACTGCTATCAAGGTGCTAATGCATGAATTCGTTGGTCATCAAGACCATATTACGGGTAAGTTAATTTATCGTCCATCATGCTTTTCATATAATTTGTTCTCTGCTTGGAAGAAGTCATGTTTATCGAGACAATAAATTGATTGCGCACTGTCTAGTTGTCTTAGAGGGTCCTGTTTTGTAACACGATGTGTATTTTCACTTTAATAGTGCTGTTTTATTGGAACAAATAGTGATGTGAACTTAATAATGCTGTTCTCTTGGGACAAATAGTGATGCGAATTTAATAATGCTGTTCTCTTGGGACAAATAGTGATGTCAATTTAATAATGCTGTTCTCTAGGGACAAATAGTAATGTCAATTTAATAATGCTGTTCTCTTGGGACAAATAGTAATGTCAATTTAATAATGGTGTTCTCTTGGGACAAATAGTAATGTCAATTTAATAATGCTGTTCTCTTGGGACAAATAGTAATGTCAGTTTAATAATGGTGTTCTCTAGGGACAAATAGTGATGTGACTTTAATAATGGTGTTCTCTTGGGACAAATAGTGATGTCAATTTAATAATGCTGTTCTCTAGGGACAAATAGTAATGTCAATTTAATAATGCTGTTCTCTTGGGACAAATAGTAATGTCAATTTAATAATGGTGTTCTCTTGGGACAAATAGTAATGTCAATTTAATAATGGTGTTCTCTTGGGACAAATAGTAATGTCAATTTAATAATGCTGTTCTCTTGGGACAAATAGTAATGTCAGTTTAATAATGGTGTTCTCTTGGGACAAATAGTGATGTGAATTTAATAATGCTGTTTTACTGGGGCAAATAGTAACGTGAATTTAATAACGGTGTTCTCCTGGAACAAATAACGATGTGAATTAAATAGTGGTGTTCTCTTGGGACAAATAGTGATGTGCTCTTGGGACAAATAGTGATATAAATTTATTAATAGTGTTCTCTGGGCACACACAGTGATGCGAATTAAATAATGATGTTCTCTTGGGAAATAATTATAGTGACGTGAATGAAATAATGGTGAATGGTGTTTTCTGGGGACAAATAGTGATGTGAATTGAAACTGAGTAAACAAACTACACACCCAATCACGCACTCGCTCGCTTGCTCGCTTACTCTAGCTGTCACTTCCTTTATGTCCATTTCAAACATAGACTATATACCGACCACTGTGAGCGCTCCATAACAATTAACAGATGTTTGGTGCACTCCACGTGACTATGAAGAAGCTCTATTCTCACCAAATAATACGACTGTTCTGCTCTGCGACAAGACACAGTTGATGTGCTGTTGCTGTGAAACGCTCTAGCTGTTGTTGTTACTGTGTTGTTGTTTTTCTTCTTGGTTTTGTTTTTGCAATGCAACTTGATTTGTCGAATAGTTCTCCTCCAAGATCACGGCGGGGAGCAGTTTATGCATTTTAGGTGTGACAGTATTTTGATAATGTGCTGAGGGAAGCCTAATCATACTCGGAAATATATGTGATATGTCAGTTGCATGTCGCATTTTAGGTGTCACAGTCTTTTGCTTATGTTGCTGAGGGAAGCCTAATCATACTCGGGAATCTGTGTGATATGACAGCTGCATGTCGCATTTTAGTTGTCACAGTCTTTTGCTTATGTTGCGGAGGGAAGTCTAATCATACTCGGGAATCTGTGTGATATGACAGTTGCATGTCGCATTTTAGGTGTGACAGTCTTTTGCTTATGTGCTGAGTTAAGCCTAGTCATACTTGGCAATAATTATGTGTAATATGACAGTTGTGTGTCGCATTTTGGGTGAGACAGTCTTTTGCTAATGTGCTGAGGGAAACCTAATCATACTCGGAAATCTGCGTAATATGACAGCAGCATGCCGCTTTTAGGTGTCACACAGCCTCCTGCTTATGTGCTGAGGGAAACCAAATCATACTCGGGAACCGGTGTGATAATCATGACAGGAGCATGTTCCATGGAATTGTTTCAGCTGTGTCGTGTCATCGAAAAGAACCATTGCTAATCTCCAGCTCTGCTGATGGCTGGATTTTTATCTGGAGACTGGATACATTCCGCCAGGTGAGAGCAGCAAGTGCTGTGCTGTGCTCATCTTTAATGTTTGGTGGATGTTAGTGTATGAATCGACACGCAAGGGAGTTAATTAGCCCTCGAAAGACGTCACACAAGCACAACAATAAAGACCCGAATCGCCTACGGTAATTCTCACGAGGTACATAAACTCCACCAGAGGTGACGTCTTTCAAGCGCTAATTAACTCCCTTGTGTGTTGATTCTGCACGAGCGCTCTGGGCCTCGTTCTGTTTCAGATTGTGTGAGTGTATGCGTCAACTGATCATTCGGCAGGAAACGAGTTTACTCACCGAAATCTACCCATATAGAAACCATAACGGTCACCGAGACATCACCTTGATGCTTAGCTGCCATTGGGACATTGCGCGTGCGAGAGAAAGGTTTTGTTTATTACATAGCAGTTATTTAGATTCTGTTCTATCAATGGTACGCAAGCTGTAATTAGAGACAGAGAGACAGAGAGCAGGGGGAAGGGGAGTGAGAGACAGAGAGTGGAAAGGGGGGGGGGGGGGGGGGAAGAGAGAGAGAGAGAGAGAGAGAGAGAGAGAGAGAGAGAGAGAGAGAGAGAGAGAGAGAGAGATTAAAAAACTTTTGAGAGAGAGAGAGAGAGAGAGAGAGAGAGAGAGAGAGAGAGAGAGAGAGGATTTAAAAAAGACTTTTTATCAGATTGTAGTTATCAGATTCCTTTCTTTGGACGGTACAAACAAGATGTAACTATGTGCCTGCAAAATTAGTACCTCAGTTTTGTTTTACCCCTTGGAAATGTTCAGTTCAAACAGGTGTTTGTTGGGGACTTCATCAGGCAGTTGCACGTGTCGACACACCCTGATCCGGAGTCACTTGGCTTCTGGTGCGAGCTGGAAAAAGGGGTCCTCCAATTTTATGAAACAGGCGAGGTGTGTGGGACTTTCTTCTCACTCTTTGAGTTGGTACTCTCTCTCTCTCTCTCTCTCTCTCTCTCTCTCTCTCTCTCTCTCTGCATCACTTGTACTGGTCCTGCCCATGTACCTTTCTGGTGTAGTCAAGGACTACACGCCTTCTAGGCGACTTCAGTCTTTTGCAGAAAGCCGTATAGTGAGCATACCCTGAGTATGTATATATATAGGTCCACGGCGTATACAGTATCTGTCAACGCTCAGTCGTAGGGGGAAGGCGTTTTCTCTCTGCAAGGCTAACACTGGAACACATTTCAACAAGTGACATAACATTTTGGCTAGTCAGCTTCTTTCTTTAGATCAGTACTCAAAACACGCCTTTTCCCCGACAAATAGCACTGACTGATCGTGTGTGTGTGTGTGTGTGTGTGTGTGTGTGTGTGTGTGTGTGTGTGTGTGTGTGTGTGTGTGTGTGTGTGTGTGTGTTTATATATTTTTTATCTCTCGGATTGATATATGTATGGATGAATGTGTATGTGTATGTGTGTGGGGTGGGGGTGCGTGTGTGATTTGTGTGGGTGTTTGTGTTTGTGTGTGTGCATGCGTGCGTGCGTGCGTGCGTGCGTGCGTGCGTGCGTGCGTGTGTGTGTGTGTGTGTGTGTGTGTGTGTGTGTGTGAGTGTGTGTGTGAGTGTGTGTGTGGTGTGTGTGTGTGTGTGTGTGTGTGTTGTGTGTGTGTGTGTGTGTGTGTGTGTGTGTGTGTGTGTGTGTGTGAGTGTGTGTGTGTGTGCTGTGTGTGTGTGTGTGTGTGTGTGTGTGTGTGTGTGTGTGTGTGTGTGTGTGTGTGTTTTCAGCCATACCGTACTTTCGCCTGCATGGACTCGGCTGTGGTCAAGTTGAAACGTCTTCTGGGCCACGACGAATATCCCAACAGGATTCTGATAGGCACTGGTGTACGTATTGCTAATGATACCATGCCCACGCGGCGCTGTCATCGTCATAGTCTAATATCACTTATATGAAAAGAATTTAAATAAAAGGGAAGAAGAAGAAGAACGTGTCATCGTTTGCTAGTGGCTGACTAGCTATAGAGAGTGGAGAAAAGGGCGATAGGCACCACCTACCCTTATCATAACATATTCCAAACAGCATTACGCCAACAAGGCGAAGCATTTCGCAAAAGATTTCGATGTTGTTTGGGGAAGGGGGGTGGGGTGGGGTGGGGGGGTCGGGGGGGTGGGGGGTCGGCGGGGTTACGGAAGTAGGGGGAGGGCGGTGTTTATCGCATCTAGCGCAAAACTGACAGAGCATCGACAGTCAACATCGAGACTGATTTTATTAAGCAGACTCCAATGGTTTTGCCCTTGTGATGGAATGTTCTTGTTCGAGGATGGCGCGGTGAGTTCTGTCCAGAGGTTTGCCAGAACAGTGTCGTCATGATGGAATGTTTTTGTTCGAGGATGGCGCGGTGAGTTTCTGTCCAGAGGTATCGTAGGACAGTGTCGTCATGATGGAATGTTTGGAATGTTTTCGTTCTAGGATGGTGGGGTGTGTTTGTGTTCATAGATTTTCTGGGACAATGTCGTTATGGTGGATATTTTGTTCTAGGACGGCGGAGTGTGGTTCAAGAACCCAGTTACGAGCGAAACAGTCGGCTGTATGTTTCCAATCATTGCAATCAACGTATGTATTATGTTAATTCAATTCGATAATACTTTACCACCGACTGTATATTATGCACAGATTACCACCTATTTTATATTATACTTATACAGTCTCTTAGTTCAATGTTTGTTTGTTTCTTCCTTCTCTTTATTTTCTTCCCTAATGTGATCCTTAGAGGTGCTCTGGGTTTTAAATATCAAGAATCTGTTGTTGTTTTCTTTCTCCTCTTCTTTGGTATCAGTCTCGTATTCGTTCCTCCTACCTTTCTTGTAATTTTCTTGCTACTTTTAAGGTTGTCTTCGGTTGAATGTTACCGTTGCAAATGACCACGTCTTTTAATAATAATAATGGAAATTATAAAGCGCCTACTCGGCGGCTCAAAGCGCTGAACAAGCCTAATATAACACATAAGGTATAACAGAGGGAATTTAAAAAAAAGTCCTAATGTAACTAACGGGGTTTCAACTCCTGTAAAGTGCACACAAAGAACACAAAACACACACACACACACACACACAAAACCCCACAACACACACACACACACCCCACACACCACACACACACACACACACCGCCCCCAAACACACACCCCCGCACACACAACCCCCCCCCCCCCCCGCCCCCCACAACACACACCACACACACACACAGTGTACAGACTGATAGGGGTGAAGCAGTCATTGTCCTTCACCCCTATCAGTCACCCATGTCCGTAAGGGTGTACGTATTAGAAGCGTGTGACAAAGGAATGCTGCAAAATAGTCTGAAGCTTCGCTTTGGCGTTTGGTTGTGTTTGTGTTCGCCATTGTGGTGGTGGCGGTGGTGTGTGTACATACGTTTGCTTTTGGACTCGCATGAATAGACGCAATCGTCAGCATTTTCGCCAAATATAAAAAATGTCCATACATTACAAGTTACTTTGACCTTTGCTCATGTTCAAGGTAATAATTGAAGCTATTCCGAAGTTAAATGCAACTTTAAATGCTTTGTTTTCCACAGACCTTAAAACATTACGTGTACGATGTGTTCCGACAAAGGCTGTATACAATCTTGCCAGAAGGAGGTAAGGAATACAGACACCACTCTCTGCACCGACATTTAAGACATGCTGCTGCTGCTGCTGCTATATTTGTAGACAATCTTACACCCATTGGACGCTGAGCATTCTTGCGCGGATTGATTTCAAACAGAACTAAATATAACAGAAAACAAACAAACAAAAATCTGAAACAAAGTTTCCTGCTAGCATTCTTGAAACAGTTGTACATTCGCTCACTGATTCATACCTCTTTGCATGGCTCTGTCCCTGTCACATCTACCACACCCATGACGGTACTGGATAATGACCAGGTGACACGGTTGTTAGAACGGTACCGTCAGTGAGTCCTAATTCTCGTAGACCTTGCTATTTACTTATTTATTTCAGTATTTTCTGTAGATTTACTAAAACAACGAAATGACGAATAGATTAGTTGGATATTGTGTTGACCCGTGACTATTCGTCCGGACCCCCCCACTAAATTTTGGTTTTTACGTTAAAAACTTTCTGTTTTTATAAAACACTGAACTGAAGAATGGGTTATTGGTTTTGTGTTACCCGCGGGGGTTTTTCCGTCACCCAACCGACACCCCCGGATTTTAAACTTTCAAAAAGTTCATTTCTTGTTTGCAAAATTTTTTGAACCAAAAAATGGGAAAGGTTTTTTGGCCCCCGGGGTATGGGCCCCGCCATAAGTGATTATTTCAGAGATGTTCCAAAAGTTCGTTTCTGTAGTTTTAGTGAAATAACGAACTCAGGAATGGATTATTGGTTATTGTGTTGACCCGCGGGATATTCGTCCGTCTCCCAGCCAGTCACCATTGTGTATTTTTTCAGAATGTTCCAAAGTTCGGTTTTTTGTAGTTTTAGTGAAATAAGGAACTAAGGAAGGGTTATTGGTTATTGTGTTACCCGCGGGATATTCTCCGTGCTCCCAGCCAGTCACCATTGTTTTATTTCAGAGATGTTCCAAAAATTCGTTTCTGTAGTTTTAGTGAAATAAGGAACAAGGAATGGGTTTTTGGTTATTGTGTTGACCCGCGGGATTCGTCCGTGCTCCCACCAGTCACCATTGTGTATTATTTCGAGAGTTCCAAAAGTTGTTTTTTTTAGTTTTAGTGAAATAAGGAACTAAGGGAAGGATTACTGGTTATTGTGTTGACCCGCGGGATACTCGTCCGTGCTCCCAGCCATCACCATTGTGTATTTTTTCGAGATGTTCCAAAAGTTCGTTTTTGTAGTTTTAGTGAAATAAGGGCTAAGGAAAGGATTATTGGTTATTGTGTTGACCCGCGGGATATTTATCCCTGCTCCCAGCCAGTCACCATTGTGTATTATTTTAGAGATGTTCCAAAAATTCGTTTCTGTAGTTTTAGTGAAAAAAAAAAGGAAGGATTATTGGTTATTGTGTTGACCCGCGGGTATTCGTCCGTGCCCACCAGCACCTTTTGTATTTTTCAGAGATGTTCCAAAAGTTCGTTTCTGTAGTTTTAGTGAAATAACTAACTAGGAATGATTATTGGTTATTGTGTTGACCCGCGGGATATTCGTCCGTGCTCCCAGCCAGTCACCATTGTGTATTATTTCGGAGATGTTCCAAAAGTTCGTTTCTGTAGTTTTAGTGAAATAAGGAACCAAGGAATGGATTATTGGTTATTGTGTTGACCCGCGGGATATTCGTCCGTGCTCCCAGCCAGTCACCATTGTCTGTTATTTCAGAGATGTTCCAAAAGTTCGTTTCTGTAGTTTTAGTGAAATAAGGAACTAAGGAATGGATTATTGGTTATTGTGTTGACCCGCGGGATACCGTGGCTCCCAGCCAGTCACCATTGTGTATTATTTCAGAGATGTTCCAAAAGTTCGTTTCTGTAGTTTTAGTGAAATAACTAACTAAGGAATGGATTATTGGTTATTGTGTTGACCCGCGGGATACTCGTCCGTGCTCCCAGCCAGTCACCATTGTGTATTATTTCAGAGATGTTCCAAAAGTTCGTTTCTTTAGTTTTAGTGAAATAACTAACTAAGGAATGGATTATTGGTTATTGTGTTGACCCGCGGGATACTCGTCCGTGCTCCCAGCCAGTCACCATTGTGTATTTCAGTGCTAAAACTCAGCTGTTCAAGAAGCCCTTTCCGCGCTCTGGAGCTTCTGACCCCGGAAAGCCCGGATGAAGATGTCATGTCCATCACCAGTTTGCTAGTGGTACGTATATTATGTCAGAAGTGGCAGACGTCCTTAGTTCCTTATTGTCTGCCTGTCGGTCACATCAACCCAGATGTAGACAGCTCCTCGCACTCGCGGGTGAAGCTGAAATTCCGTATCCCAGTTATTTCAAATATATTACAAACAAATATCCGCGAGTACGCACGCACGCACACACGCACGCACACGCACACACACACACACACACACACACACACACACACACACACACACACACACACACACACCAAAAACACACACACACACACACACACACACACACACACACACGCACGCACACACATACGCACGCACGCACGCACAGTCAATAGGACAGCCTGAAGAAGAGAGATTTGAAAAATTATTTAAAAGAGGGCGTTCACTCTCAAAACGCGTCTTTGCTACATTCTCTCCTTACCTTAGATAGATGGCTTCTTTTTTCTTCTTCTTTTTTTTAACAGTTATTTTGTTGTTCGTGTTTTCATTATTACGATTAATAGAAGATAAACTAAACAGAAAAAAATCAGCGCAAATGTTGCTTGACCTACATTATGATTTGACTCTCGTTTCATTTGCAGGG
This sequence comes from Alviniconcha marisindica, assembly GCA_018857735.1. NCBI lineage: Eukaryota > Metazoa > Mollusca > Gastropoda > Provannidae > Alviniconcha > Alviniconcha marisindica. The sequence goes on along the minus strand of JABMCL010002919.1, from coordinate 222,573 downwards.
TGTTGGGACCGATCAGTATTGCTTTGAGACTGTTGTCATTTTCGTCGGCCTGCGAAATGGCCAGGTACCAGTGTGTCGCCGTTCCTTCCCTCTTAGGTAAAAAATAAAACAGCATTTTACTCGCATGTGAGAGCCGGTTTGACCTAGCGGTAAGGCGTTAGGCTGGTAAGCAGAGGGACCTCGGTTCGAATCCGCTTCGGCTCTCCTTTCTCGTCAAATGTTGTGGTCTGTGGACACTGTCTTGTGGCTTTGTCCCTCACAATTAATGAAACATTAAAATGGCTCTCATCGCTGCCCATCTTAACGCAGAATCGAGTCATTCTGGTGGTGACAGTGTAGCAATAGGTATATAATCTCCCTCTTCCCCCACCTCCATACACACACACTACAAATACAAGAAACATTACTGGTGATGGGTAATTGGTACAATGAGAAGAAAACGACAGAACAGTATGCAGAAGAGAACAGATGGGTTTTCAGTTTTGACTTAAAAGAAGAGAGTGAAGACGAATGCCTAACAGAGAGAGGAAGAGAGTTCCGGATCACAGGTCCGGTGCTGTGAAAGGCTCTATCTGTTACCATTAATTGTGTGTCAGATTGAGTTGCTGGAGTCGGAGTGTTTTCACATGGCGCACACGCTGAAGGCGCACCACGGCAGCGTGGACATCCTGGAGACGTTGACCGAGGTGATGCCGGGAGAGGAGCAAATGTGTCACACGCGCCGCATCCTCATCTCCGCAGGCTCCGACCTGTTCATCAAGCTGTGGGAGCTCCAGCTGCTGGCCCGAGACGGCATCCAGTTCGAGATGCAGCTCATCCAAGTTGTAGCGGTAGGCTACTAATATATAATGATAAATTATAATAATAGTGTAAGAATGTCTGCTTACAGTATTCGGTAGTTGATCGGTTTGTTTGTTTATGCGTGTGTATACTATAGCATTTCCCTTGCTTACAGTATTCGGTAGTTCATCGGTTGGTTGGTTTATGTTTGTACAGCAGTTCCCATGCTTACAATATTCGGTTGTTGATCGGTTATGCATGTGTGGCATTTCCCATGCTTACAGCATTCGGTAGTTAATCGGTTTGTTTGTTTATGCTTGTGCACCATTGCCCTTGAAAAGGAATGCTGCACTTTAGCTTAAAATGTGTCTTGTGCGAACTGTGAGCGGACCGTATTTTGTCTTGGACTTGTTTGAACATGTCGGGCTTGCTGACTACAAGATCGTTAGTAGTACCTTTTTTCCTTCGGTTCAAAGGTTTTTATTTTTCGGTAACGAGAATATTCTTCCTGTGCATAGGAACGCTCAAGAGTTCTACCTGCTCGCCGCTGTCGATATGAAATAACTCTTGCACACACACTGAGCAGGTAGACCTGCTTACAGCAGCAACAGAGGATAGTTCAGACGCACCCGACCTATTCAGGAACGCACACCATGAACTAACTGAGGGAGTCAAGTGGCGCTCGAACACAACAACAATATTCCATTGTGGATATTCAAAACGCGCTATAAAAAAGCTAGTCCCTCATTTAGAATCACATGCGACAAGAGCGCGGTGAGTCTGTTCTAGAGCGGAGAATAGCGCTATATAAAAATGATCAACAGCAACAATCTTATCCTCGGTGATGGCAGTTTCTTCTCCCATCAGTGTTCCGCAGGGCAAGACTCTTCGCGGTAAAACAATTGTCGACAACTAGATCACATCATAAATTGACTATACTATGTACATCAACACAGACACATAATATAATAATTATATCTACTGGTAGGATAGAGAGGCTGGTCATCACAGATGAGTGGGTCCCAACATTTACATAGAAACAAATGAAGTCTCTCAGTGTGTCAGTCAAGGCAACAGGCCAGAGGGTTCCATCCCAGCGGTAAAACTAGAGAGTGAAGACCACGCAGAAGAGTTCTAAGTAAGTCCTGAAATGGTGCCGTGCAAACATTATTTGTTAACTGTTGGATGCATATAAAAGTTTGGGCGACTTAGCTGCGGATCGCCCCGCTTGGTGGCGCTGGGCATATTTGGGGCTTTGACAAAGCTGAGGTCAGCTGCAAATGATCTCCCCTACACTAGCCAGGTGGCGCTGGGCCTATTTGGGCAGTGCAATGCTCGAGCCAGCAAAGTCGCTCATTCAGTTCTTCTGCACTCTGTTGTATTAGACTAGATGTATTGTTTAAAATCAGCCTAAATACAACAACAACAAAACAAAACAAACAAAAAACGTTATAATTTATGTTAAGGGCTGGTTTTCGTTTGACTGTTAGGGTACATACTTTTGTTTGTGTTCAAGGCGTGACCCCAACAGACGTTTAAAATAATTATCTATACATACTTTTGTTTGTGTTCCTGGCCTGACCCCAACACTCATTTAAAATAATTATTATACATACCTTTGTTTGTATACCTGGCCTGACCCCAAAACACATTTAAAATATTTATATATACATACTTTGTGTTCCTGGCCTGACCCCAACAGACATCTAAAATAAGTATATATACATACTTTTGTTTGTGTTCAGTTCTGGCCTGACCCCAACACACATTAAAAATAATTATATATACACACTATTGTTTGTGTTCCTGGCCTGACCCCAACACACGTTTAAAATAATTATATATACACACTTTTGTTTGTGTTTCTGGCCTGACCCCAACACACATTAAACATAATTATATATACACACTATTGTTTGTGTTCCTGCCCTGACCCCAACACACGTTTAAAATAATTATATATACACACTTTTGTTTGTGTTCCTGGCCTGACCCCAACACACATTTAAAATTATTATTATACATACTTTTGTTTGTGTTCCTGGCCTGACCCCAACACACGTTTAAAATAATTATATATACATACTTTTGTTTGTGTTCCTGGACTGACCCCAACAGACATTTAAAATAATGATCTTATGTTGTGTACAGACTCGGATCGAACAAAATCTGAAGCACGTTACTTGTTCTGTGGACATAATCGCGGTGACCTATGCCGCCAAAACGTGGGTATAGCTTCTCATTACTATGTTACACACTGATGCAAATATGGGCGCACATACACACACACACACACACACACACACACACACACACACACACACACACACACACACACCACAACACACCACACACACACCACAAAACACACATCGCGGTGACCTATGCTGCCAAAACGTGGTATAGCTTTCTCGTTGCTATGTTCTTACCACACAAATGGTACACACCACCCACACACACACACACACACACACACACACCACACACACACACACAAAAACACACACACACAAACCGCGCGCCACACACACACACACACACACACAACCCACACACACACACACACACACACACACACACACAAAAACCACACACACAAAAACCCACGCACACACACCCCACACACACACACCCCAACACACACACACACACACACACCACCACACACACACACACACACACACCAACGCAAATACACACACAATGCACGCACGCACGCACGCACCAAACACACACACAACTCTCGCACCACACCACACACACACACACACCACACACACCACACACACACACACCCCCACACACACACACACACACACACACACACACACACACACACACACACACACACACACACACACACCACACACACCTCGCGGTGACCTATCTGCCAAAACGTGGTATAGATTCTCAACATTTTCCTAACCTGATGCAATTGGGCCAAACACACCCCACCAACCCCAAAGCACCACGCACGCACGCACGCACGCACGCACGCACGCCAAAACACACAACGCACGCACTCGCACACCACACACACACACACACACACACACACACACACACACACACACACACACACACACACACACCACCACAACAAAACACACACCACACACACCCACATGCACACGCACGCACGCACGAAACAAACACCCCATACGCACGCACCACAACACACAACACCACACACACACACACACACACACACACACACACACACACACCACACACACACACACACACACACAAAACCGGGGTGACCTATGCTGCCAAAACGTGGGTATAAGCTTCTCGTTACTTAGTTTCCTTACACACTGAGCAAATAGGGACCACACACCCCACACACACCCACCACACCACACACACACCCCACACACACACACACACAACACACACACACACGCAAATACACACCACACAAAAGGCACGCACGCACACATACACAAACACACACCACGCACACGCACCACACACACAAAACCCCACACCACACACACAAAAACACACACACACCCCCAACACACACACACACCACACACACACACAACAAACACACACGCACCCCCCACACACACATACACGTACTCACACACTCACACCCACACCCACCCATCCACCCACTCACCCGCCCACCCACTCATACACACACACACACACGCGCGCTCACTGTCACCTCGCTGGTCGTAGCTCGCTGGCGAAAAAGCAATGAAAAGTTCATAGCAGGTTTGTTTGTCTCATCTTTTTCAGAACTCTACACATGTTTAATATAGAGCGGATCGAACATGGCCAACTCAGGTCGGAAGCTGTGCAACAACTGGAGTGTTTAAAACACCCTTCTGACAGCGACCACACAGACACGGTCAGTAGAAGCACAAGTGTGCAGTCTGAGTTTGAAACATTGGGAGCACGGATGGCTCAGTGGTAGAGTGCCGGAATCGTGAATGAAAGGTCGCTGGTTCGAGTCCCGGTAGGAGCTCCGGGAGAATTTTCCTCTCCAGAGTCAATTTTCTGTGCTGACTCTTATTTCGGTATCCGGTTCCACCCCCGTGTTACCGCAGTGGCACGTTAAAGATCCCGGTCACTCTGCCTAAACTGCAGGTGGCAGGTTACAGCTAAATACGCATGCACCCCACGTACGTAGCTTTGCATGAAGTGACGTGACATGGTGCATGGCTGTATGGTGTACACAGCAGCAGCTTCACGTAGCACCAGCCATGTAACAACCGAAAAGCGCTGCAAGTACGCCACTTCGGTGGATGTTCCAAAACTAATTATTAAAAGCTAGTCGCTCATTAATTTTAGAATAACATGTGAGCGCAGTGAGTCTGCCCTAGAGCGGAGAATAGCGCGGTAAAACAACGATCAACAACAATGTGCGATGTATTTTGTGCAGACAAAGAAAAGAAGTAAGTATAAGCTTATTATGGACGGAGAGAAGGGGGGGGGGGGGGGGGGGGGGGGGGGGGGGGGGGGGGGTTAATACTAGGGGGTACACTGTCGCCCCAGAATGATTTTTGCATTAAATGGACGATAGAGTCCATTTTTGGGTCAGGAAGGTTTTGAACAAAGTCACAAGACAGTGTCCACAAACCACAAGCTTTTTGAAGAGAAAGGAGAGCCGAAGCGGTATCGAACCGAGGTCATTCCGCTTACCAGCCTAACGCCTTACCGCTAGGCCAAACCGGCTAATAAAGAAAAGAAAACATTATGCCAGTGTTTAGCTGTCCCAGTCCTAACTGGTCTTTGGATGTGCCTGCGGAATTTTATTTTGATCGTGTGTTTATACAGCCTGCTCATAGTGCATGCCACAGTGTGTGTGTGTAAATGCTAAGCGTGGTGTTTTCAGATAACTGGCCTCGATAAGTGTCCGCTGCTGAGGATCTTTGCTACGTCCAGCATGGACAAGACAGTGAAGGTAATTACATAATGTCTTGTGTACGGACTTGTCAACTGCACAACGTTAGGATGATCGAAAACGCCAAATGCCATGGCTGTTCACGCGGGTTTATGCTTTCTGAGCTGTATTTCTTGCCCAGTGTGCGTGTGTGTGTGTGTGTGTGTGTGTGTGTGTGTGTGTGTGTGTTGTGTGTGTGTGTGTGTGGTGTGTGTTGTGTGTGTGTGTGTGTGTGTGTGTGTGTGTGTGTGCTGTGTGTGTGTGTGTGTGTTGTGTGTGCTGTGTGTGTGTGTGTGTGGTGTGTGTGTGTGTGTGTGTGTGTGTGTGTGTGTGTGTGTGTGTGTGTGTGTGTGTGTAGAGTAGTGAGAGAGAAAAGAGAGAGAAGAGAGAGAGATGCTGAGACGGAGGAGGAGGAGAGAGAAAAGAAGGAATCCGAGTAATAGTGACTGATGTGTAATGTGTGTGTGTGTGTGTGTGTGTGTGTGTGTGTGTGTGTGTGTGTGTGTGTGTGTGTGTGTGTGTGTGTGTGTGTGTGTGTACGCCTGAGTGTGTGCGTGCATGCATGTGTATTTGTGTGTGGAGGGCAGATTTGGAATGACCAGAATTCGCTGATCAGAGAGCTGGTATTTGAAGAGCCTGTGGTGGACATTTGCTTTGTCACAGATATTGGGGACCTTCTCATTGCCCGGGATATCGTGCTGGTGTAAGTTGTCGACATTGCATGATGTTTTCTGTGTGTGTGTGTGTGTGTGTGTGTGTGTGTGTGTGTGTGTGTGTGTGTGTGTGTGTGTGTGTTGTGTGTGTGTGTGTGTGTGTGTGTGTGTATGTGTGTGTGTGTCTGTGTGTGCGGGCGTGTGTTTGTGTATTTGAAATTTGGCGACCCGAATGTTCCCCAAGAGATGAATAAAGTATTTGCAAAAAAAGAAGGACAAAAAAGAAGAAGGGACAGTTCAACGTGTCTACTGCTCATTTCAGATACACATCGATATGCCGTTCATTTCTGTTATACCCCCATCCACCGATAATTACAGAAATACCTGCATCCGACGTTTTTTTCAGATTTTCCTCTCCGGACAAGTACTTACCATGGTCGTATTTGGAAGAGATGCTGCCAAAAACCTACAAGGTAACTCTTAGGATGCATGGTTTTAGATATATATACACTGGGTACATAATACGTGCAATTCTCTCACAGGCATCGGGCAGCTGCATCATCTGTATTTAAAAAAAATCTTTTTGTTTTGTGTTTGCTACTGATGGTTATTCGGTGAGGGAGGGAGAGAGAGAGAGGGAGAGGGAGGGAGAGAGAGAGAGAGAGAGAGAGAGAGAGAGAGAGAGAGAGAGAGAGAGAGAGAGAGAGAGAGAGAGAGAGCCTACAGCTTTTTCTTCTTGATCGAGATTTTTTTTAAATTTAAACACTGGCAAATTCGTTCCTTAGTGACTTGTACATCAACTTCTACAGTCAATGCTTTTATGTTTATCTCATATTAGTGTTCTTTTTGTCATTAATTGTTTTGTTCTTTGAATGCGAATCACTTGATCATTGCTCTTCTTGGTGCAGGAGGAGGTGGTAGAACATCCAAAGGAGATTAAAGAGTCCGAGAGATCATGGTAAGAAGTCGGAATTCCTCAATACAGGAGGCATGCCAATACAGCTCTTGAAAATACTGTTAATACTGTAAGAAGTCGGAATTCCTCAATGCAGGAGGCACGCCAATACAGCTTTTGAAAATACTGTTAATTTTCTATGATTTAAAGTGGTGAATAGATGGCTTAAGTTCCCTCTCATTTCTTTGTGTTGACTGGACGTAAAACACCAACTTACTCACTTACTTACCATTTTTGTTGTTGTTTGTCTCATTACAGGTATTCGTTGGCATACGTCTGTTGTCGTTCATAACAAAATGAGACAGGACAATTAGTGACTTTATAGTTTACTTCTCTAATCGGCAGTTCTTCTCCCATTTGAAACGACAAACCTGCTTTTGCTTGTAGTCTTGTGTTCAGGCTTCTTTTGTGACGGTAACAAGCACGTCATTCGTTTGTTTAACTGCAGTTCTCTCTCACAGTTCAAAACTTCCTTAAAACCTTTCTCTTTAATTCTGCCTGCTCTGAGCTGCTCTAACACTTCCACAGGCACTGGATGCTGTACTTGTTTTTGTTGTTGTTTTTTGCTGCTGACGTCTTCACTGGCTCACTGATAATTATTGGAGAATGGGGGGTGGTGATGGAGAGAGACTGGGAGAGAGAGAGAGAGAGGGGGAAGCGAGGGGTTGCAAGATTGTGTGTGTGTGTGTGTGTGTGTGTGTGTGTGTGTGTGTGTGTGTGTGTGTGTGTGTGTGTGTGTGCGTGCGTGCGTGCGTGCGTGTGGTGCGTGCGTGCGTTGCTGTGCGTGGTGCGTGCGTGCGTGCTTGCGTTGTGCGTGGTGCTGTGGTGTGTGTGTGTGTGCGTGTGTGGGTGTGGTTGTTTGTGGGGGTGGGGGTGGGGGGGATGCGTGTGTACACATACGCGTGTGTGGATGCAGGGGAGGTGGAGGGACAGAGTGGGATATGTAATGCGTTAATAAATTAGGCTGTGTACTGTCGTAATGTTTCATGTACAGCGCTTTGAGCCCCCCACTCCCCGATTCGCTCTGATATAACCGCAATGGTTGACTGGGCGTAAAACACCAAGTTACTTATTTACTCCCCCCCCCCCCCATCCCCTCCCCCCCCCCCCCCCCCCACCTCACCCCCCACCCCCGTATAGATGGATTCGGCGCATGAGCGACGCGTTTGTGTAGGGTGGATCCGAAACGAGTTTCTGCGCGCGAACGGACGACGCCGCGCCCGACACACGACGCGTCCCTGGTCTACGAAGAGTGGCAGCTGACCTGGAAGAGGACGGCTGGAGGGGAAACGAGAGTGACGGTTCCCGTCAGGTTCCGACCGAGCCGCCAAAGGGCCGGGCAAAGGAAGTCCCGCGCTGAGCTCTCGTCCTCCGCTTCGCAAGCAGCCTGCTGCTCGGGTCGCGGACCGAGACTGCGCATCGATCCCGAGAAACTCGCCTCTCATCGACACGACCGCAAGCGCATCTCCCTGGGCAGCAATCACGAGCTACAGTGGCTTCCGGCGTCGACCAGACCCTGCACGTCGGTCCGTCCGGAGGGAGGAGCCGAGACGGAGCGACCGGAAACGTGCGAGAAAACCCTCCAGCAAACGCCGGGGAAAGGCGAGGGCGTTGTTCCTTCCGTCGACAGCAAATGCGAGGGTTTAGACAGCTCGTTACTGGTCCCCTCCGCGTTCCCTTCGAGCTGGCTTCCGGCTTCGGACAACAACCTGATGGGCCTCAAAGTGAGGCCGGCCCAAGCGCCCACGAAGCCCACGGAGCCCTCGGAGGAGAGTAGTCCTGTGCAGCAGAACGTGTTTCCCCCGCTGCAAATACCGGGTCCCGGTGAGCTGCCCCCGTACGACGAGATGGACGTCTCCATGTCAGTGGAGGACATGAGGCTGACGGGGGAGCCAATGAGGATGCCTCCCGCGAGGGCCCTGGCGGAGATACTGAAGATCGCCAAAAGCAAGGCGCTCAAGTTCAAAATACTGCGCGGGGATGAGAAGCTAGGTCGACCAGAGGTCTCCCATTACCCAGCCAGAGTGTTCCGTCCTTTAGAGCCGCCCAAGGACCCAGCCGCCCAAATCAGCGTGCTCTCAGCCAGCTCCGCCTCCGCCTCCGCCTCCTCCAGGATTTCGCGAGTGAGTAGCTGTTTGTTTTGTTGGGCTTAACGTCCACGGTTTTGGTTGTGTGTTGCTTTACGTCCACAGAAACCGTAGGTGTATTAGGGACGGGAGCCCAGGACGGCCACTCGACTTTCACACAGCTCCTGAGCTCCGATCTACCACCAAGTTCAATGCTGCTTTACGTCCGCAGAAACCGTAGGCTTATTAGGGACGGGAGACCAGGACGTCCACCTCGACTGGGGATAGCTCAGTGGTTAGAGCGCCGGACTCGTGACTGAAAGGTCACGGGTTCGAATCCCTGCAGGACCGGCAGGAGAATTTTCTTCTCCAGGGTCAACTATCAGTGCTGACTCTTATTTCGGTATCCGTTCCACCCCTGTGTTACCGCAGTAGTACATAAATGATCCCCGTTATTCTGTCAAAAGTGCAGGTGGCAGGTTACAGCTAAACACGCAATACACCTTACGTATGTGGCTTTGCATGAAGTGACATGGTGCATGGTTGTATGGTGTACACAGAACTAGCGCCGAGACGGCAGCAGAGTCATATAGCACCAGCCATGCCAGCGCTGTAAGTGCAACTTCGGTGGATATTCAAAAACGCGCCATAAAAAGCTAGTCACTCACGTAGAATCACATGCGAGCGCAGTGAGTCTGCTCGAGAGCGGAGAATAGTGCTAT
>JABMCL010002919.1:182500-205000 GCA_018857735.1 Alviniconcha marisindica | reverse complement strand
CCGTCCTTCCGTTCGTCCGTCCATCCGTCCTCCCATTCGTCCGTCCATCCGTCCTTCCATTCGACATTCCTTCTGTCCTTCCGTTCGTCCGTCCATCCGTCCTTCCATTCGTCAGTCCATCCGTCCTTCCATTCAACATTCCTTGTGTCCTTCCGTTCGTCCATCCATCCGTCCTTCCGTTCGTCCGTCCGTCCATCCGTCCTCTCGTCCGTCCATCCATCCGTCCTTCCGTTCGTCCATCCATCCGTCCTTCCGTTCGTCCGTCCGTCCATCCGTCCTTCCGTCCGTCCATCCATCCATCCGTCCTTCCGTTCGTCCGTCCATCCATCCAACCTTCTGTTCGTTTATCCGGCCGTCCGTCCATCCATCAACCCACCCGCCCGTACACCCACCCAACATCAAACAGTCAGTCAGTTGATGAAGAACTTAAGTTACTTGTTTTTCTATTCAATAATGACGGGAGATCTCTCGTTATGGTTTCAGCGTTCATTCAATGGGAGACGCTTGAGGAATTTGCACCTATTAGGGTACGTTGCTCTCCCGGCCTGCCTCCCTTCCGCCAAGCCTCTTGAGGTCACCACGTGCACTTAACAGGACAGTCCAGTTCAATAGAGCTCCCCCCCCCCTCCCTCCCTCTCCCGCACTCTCTGTCCCTCTCCTCCCTCCACCCCCCTTTCTCTCCCTCCTCTCCCATCTCTCCCCTCTATCTCTCCTCTCACTCCCTCACTCCCTCTTTCCCTCTCCTCCCCCCCCTCTCCCCGTTCTCTTCCTCCCTCCTCCCTTCTCCCTTCCCTCCTCCTCTCTCTTCCTCTCCCCTCCCTCCCTCTCCCCCCTCTCTCTCTACCCCCCCCTCCCCTCCCCTCCACTCTCCTCCCCTTCCTCCCTCCTCCCTCCCCCTCTCTCCCCCCTCTCTCCTCTCTCCCCCGAGCCTTAGCTCCTCTTCTCTCCCCTCTCTCGCCTCTCTCCACCCTCTCTTTCTCCTCTCTCTCCTCTCTCTCCCCTCCCATCTCTCCCCCCCTCTTCTCCTCTCTCTCTCCCCTCCTCTCTCTCCCCCTCTCCTCCTCTCCCCCAGCCTTCTCTCTCTCTCTCTCTCTCTCTCTCTCTCTTCTCTCTCTCTCTCTCTCTCTCTCTCTCTCTCTCTCTCTCTCTCTCTCTCTCTCTCTCTCGTTATGGTTTTAGCGTTCACTCAGTGGGAGACGCTTGAGGAATTTGCACCTATTAGGGTACGTTGTCCTCCCAGCCTGCCTACCTCCCTCTTTCCCTCCCTCTCACTCTCTCCCCCGCCACCCCCCTCTCTCTCAATCTCTCCCCCCCCCTCTCTCTCCTCTCCCTTCTCCTCTCTCTTGCGTGAGTAAAATCATGCAAGTATGTGTATGCCAAATATACCTTTGCACCTCTGATTAGAACTGATCTATAAATGTGTATGGTTTGATAGTATTTTGTGCTTTGCGTGTTTTGTTATTGGCACTGCTTTTCTTTGCGTTTCACGTGTCTGTTCTCTGTAAGTTTGTTTTGATCACACACGCACACACACACGCGCACACACACTCACACACGCTCTCTCTCTCTCTCTCTCTCTCTCTCTCTCTCTCTCTCTCTCTCTCTCTCTCTCACACACACACCACACACACACACACACACACACACACACACACACACACACAACACACACACACACACACACACGCTTCACACACGCACACACACACGCACACACACACCACACACACACACACACACACACACACACACACCACAACACACACACACACACACACACACGCACCACACACACACACACACACACACACACACACACACACACACACACACACACACACACACACACACACACACACACACACATGTACACGCGCGCGTACACGCGCGCGTACACACGTTCACACAAAACAAAACAACTCGAGAAACAATGCTTCTTCTGTGTTCATCGCGGCCAGTTAATATGTGCATGACGATGATGTCCCGCAGAGGGAGAAGCTTCCAGTGTTTTCGACGCGTGTGCTGCCAGGAACCCTCTTTCATGGAGCAGAGACTAGCGGAAGTGACTCGCTGATGCTGTCACGATTATCACCTGAACAGCTGTTGGCACTGGAACAAGCTGGTTCAGGAGGTGCATATGCACTAGGGGAAAAGCGTGATTCAAGAGGTACAGTATCGTTGTCACCAAAGAAGAAATGCCACTCTGTAACATCGTTGTCATGGAAAGCGCGCACTGGACACCCAAAACATACACATATCGATTTACACATAAAAATACCTATAATTATGTATTTGCACAAAAACATACATACATATATACAGATTTACACAAAAACATACATATATCGATTTGCACAAAAATATACATATCTGGATTTTGCCTGATGATGTTTATGACTTGGCCTTTGTCAAAAGGCTGCTGTAGTTATCACTAGACTTCCAACTGAAGTAGGCCGACAAGGAAATATGTGTGTGTGTGTGTGTGTGTGTGTGTGTGTGTGTGTGTGTGTGTGTGTGTGTGTGTGTGTGTGTGTGTGTGTGTGTGTGTTGTGTGTGTGTGTGTGTGTGTGTGTGTGTGTGTGGTGTGTGTGTGTGTGTGTGTGTGTAACTGCCATGTGTGTGTGTGTGGTGTGTGTGTGTGTGTGTGTGTGTGTGTGTGTGTGTGTGTGTGTTTTGTGTGTGTGTGTGTGTGTGTGTGGTGTGTGTGTGTGTGTGTGTGTGTGTGTGTGTTGTGTGTGTGTGTGTGTGTGTGTGTGTGTGTGTGTGTGTGTGTGTGTGTGTGTGTGTGTGTGTGTGTGGTGTGTGTGTGTGTGTGTGTGTGTGTGGCTGTGCCACGGTGTATGTGTGTGTGGTATTGTTTTAATTGTTGTGTGTGATACTTTAATTAATTATAATTATATTACTTTAATTATATTACCTTGTGATAAGCAAAAACAAGTATGTGATCATCAGTTCATTACTATTTTATGATGACGACACAGTTTGTTCTGTGGTCATGTAACCGAGTGTATTGTATGTGTCCAGGGCCATGACCCTTTAACCTTTTCTTTCCTGTCATCCTTTCTCTTTTTTGATTGGGTGGGAGTTTTATGGCCCCAATTATGTAAAGTGTTAAAACTTGTGCGCTGGGCCCGCCGCGTCCTCTCACATAGTTCAGGAGCTGTGTGAGGGTCGAGGTGGCCGTCCTGGGCTGTCCGTCCTAACGAGCCTTCTGGTTTCCGTGGACGTAAAGAATTATGAACCGTGCTTCGGCATTGGTCCAGCTTGTCCCTAATATGTCAACTGACATCTGAGGACATTAAGCATCACTCCTCAGCTCGCGTCCTCTCCATAGTTCAGGAGCTGTGTGAGAGTCGAGGTGGCCGTCCTGGGCTGTCCGTCCTACGAGCCTTCTGGTTTCCGTGGACGTAAAGCTATATTGAACCATGCTTCGGCATTGGTCTCAGCTTGTCCTAATATGTCAACTGACATCTGAGGACATTAAGCAAAACTACCTACCTACCTACCGCCGCGTCCTCTTTCCCCCAGTGTCCCTGCAGTAGCAGGTCGTCAGTTAGTAATAGTTCGAGCTGCTGCCTATGCATCTGATTCAGGGGGGAGCCTACACTGTTTCCTGGTTGGTGTAAATAAAAGTTATTATAGCAACCGCTGACTTGTGACTCTTCATTCATGCTTCCAACCTGCTTCCCTCACTCCCCACCCCGCTCCCCTACAGTTATAACTATGGTATTTGTTGTTGTATTGTTCTTTTAACTTTATGCATTCATTATTTTACAAGCCCGCCATGAGCACAGCAAAATTGCCCCTTGTGGGATAATAAAGTATTTTGAACTGAATTTGAACTGAATTGAAATTTGCCAGGAGAAATTTAAAAAAATTAAAGTGGAGTTTTATTTGTCTGTTGCTGGAGATGGATCTCTGTTGTCTCTGTTTTCTCTTTTTGTATACTTCTTCCTTTTAAATGCTCTCGAATAATGTATCACACAAATTGTCCGGAGAAAACGTCTTCAGCCGCCTTCGAGGTATATTTCTGGAGGTAGATTTGTCTTCTACAAAGGGGAAAATATTTTAGCCAGCTTGGTCAAGCAACATCAACAACAGCAACAACACCAGCAACATCACCACCAACAAAAGGAAAGCGGAGAAAAAGACCCCCCCCCAAAAAAAAATGTTTTGTCAAAAGGTGTCAAGGAAGCCGACATTACTAAAATCCACAGACCATTACCGAACAGTTTTGGTATGAGTTGAGTGTATAATTATTGCTGTGAGTTAATAATGATATTTCTCTGTATGTATTTTTCTTCCCTGTTGTCTAATCGTACTGCTGTGAGTTAATACAGATACTTCTCTTTCTGTATTTTCATCCCTGTTGCCTATTGTTACTGCTGTGAGTTAATAATGATACTTTTCTTTCTGTATTTTCATCCTTTTGCTTAATTTTACTGCTGTGGTTTAATAATGATACTTCTCTGTGTATTTTCATCTCTGTTGTCTAATTTTACTGCTGTGAGTTAATAATGATACTTCTCTGTGTATTTTCATCCCTGTTGTCTAATTTTACTGCTGTGAGTTAATAATGATACTTCTCTTTTTGTATTGTTTTCCCCTGTTGTCTGATTTTACTGCTGTGAGTTACAAATGACACTTCTCTTTTTGCATTTTCCCCGCCTGTTGTCTGATTTTACTGCTGTGAGTTAATACTGATACTTCTCTTTCTGTATTTTCATCCCTGTTGTGTAATTTTACTGATGTGAGTTAATAATGATACTTCTCTTTCTGTATTTTTTTCCCCTGTTGTCTAATTTGACTGCATCGTTGACTTTGATGACTGCTGTTTGCTTTTTCTTCTTCTTCTTCTTCTGCTTCTTCTTCTTCTTCTTTTAAATGTTTTTTGTTCTCGATACCCCCCAAAAAGGTTAAAGGAATCAGCACCCATTCTTAAATCCTTGAGTATATTCACTGAATGCGTGCCCACAAGCGTGTTAATTGGAGTATCGCAGGCTGTCGTTGACTGTCCAGCCCTAACGATGATTGTATTTTTCAGATAGGTCTAGTACTACGACTTTAATTCAGAGCACACGTGTTCTGGTTACCTCAGACATTAGTATTGCCCTTGAGACTCTTTCTTTTGTGCGGGTTCGCGTAGATGTGTGTGTGTGTGTGTGTGTGTGTGTGTGTGTGTGTGTGTGTGTGTGTGTGTGTGTGTGTGTGTGTGTGTGTGTGTGTGTGTGTGTGCGTGCGTGCATGCTGCGTGTGTGTTTCGTGTGTATGTGCCGAGTGATGTGTGGCGGTGTGTGTGTGTGTGTGTGTGTGTGTGTGTGTGTGTGTGTGTGTGTGTGTGTGTGTGTGTGTGTGTGTGTGTGTGTGCGCGCGCGCGCAAGTGTAAACCTTGCTAGTATAACATCAACACTGCAACACATTAGTTTTGTCCTGCGGCAAGTTGGAGAGAGAGAGAGAGAGAGAGAGAGAGAGAGAGAGAGAGAGAGAGAGAGAGAGAGAGAGAGAGAGAGAGAGAGAGAGAGAGAGACAGACAGACAGACAGACAGACAGACAGACAGACAGACAGACAGACAGACAGACAGACAGAGAGAACCCGAACCTGCTAGTAGCAGGTTCTTCTATTCCGCTTTGAAGAGGAATTTCTGTTACCTCATATTTCTGCTGCTTAACCCTGCAACGTACCTTCACCAGCTAGCGTCGCGAAACAGCTCAAACGCAAGGGCCACTGGAGGGGGCGTTCTCCGTCGGACTCCAGGAACATGAGCGACTCCAGCACCGACGCTGTCCTGCACGTGGAGATGATCCACTGTTACTACGAGTCCTGGTTCCCCAAAAACATTCCACGCAAATCTGAGCCCATTTTCAAGGCTTTGTTGTCTCTGCTGACTCCCGACACGCATGTTGACGTCCTTCTTCAGGTCTTGGACTACGTTGGCATACTCATTCGGTGAGGGGGTGGTGGACAACGTTTCCTTCCTTTCTTTGTTTCTTTGTTGGTTTAACCCCTTCACTGCCATGATGTCACTTGAAAATGACCGTTAAAAGTGCGTGCGAAATTACAAACCTTAATCCTTTTTGTCTTCTTTTTTTTGCACTGTCATGTGAAATGATTTTCATCAAAACGCGTAGCATTAAAGTAGAAGTATTATAGGACCAGAAAATATACTGTTTGCGGGCGGTTCCATGCATCTTTCAGCCCGAACATTTTACAGGCTGCGGCAGTGAAGGGGTTAAACAAGAATTTATTGAAAACAAAATAAATACACAAATGAATCGTTATGTGCTCATCAACAAGCTTTAAGCTTATAGGCGATGAGCTCATACAGTTGAAAAAAGAAAGAAAGAAAAATGTATGGCGGTTGAACAATTTCACGAAACTAACATGTTTCTTTGTTGTTGTTGTTGTTTTCTTTTCTTTTTTTCTTTCTTTCTTTTTCCGTTTTCTTCTTTTTTTCTTCTTCTTTCTTTCTTTCTTTTCTTTGTTTGTTTTGGACAAAGACTTGAGGCCAAGAGGAAGAGAGAGCGGGGTGGAGTTGGTGTGTGTGTGTGTGGAGGGGTGTGTGTGTGTGTGTGTGGGGGGGGGGGGTTCGCTTCTTCTCTCCCCCTCTCTTTGCACCCTTCCTCTTTTTCTATGTATGCTGCGTGGGAAGTGGATCATGGACATAAGGGAGGTGACAATGCTGCTTTGTTCTATGTTGTCTGACACTGAGGGAAGTGGATCATGGACATAAAAATGCTGCTTTGTTCTGCTTATCTGACACTGAGGGAAGTGGATCATGGACATAAGGGTGGTGACGATGCTGCTTTGTTCTATTGCCTGGCACTGAGGGAGTTGATCATGGACATAAAGGTGATGACAATGCTGCTTTGTTCTGTGTTGTCTGACACTGAGGAAGTTGATCATGGACATAAAGGTGGTGACAGTGCTGCTTTGTTCTGTGTTGTCTGACACTCAAGGAAGTGACTCACGGATATAAAGGAGGTGACAGTGCTCCCATCTTCTGTGTTGTCTGACTCCCAGGGACGTGGCTTGCGGACATAAAGGTGGTGACGATGCTGCTTTGTTCTGTGTTGTCTGACACTGAAGGAAGTGGATCATGGACATAAGGGTGATGACAATGCTGCTTTGTTCTGTGTTGTCTGACACTGAGGGAAGTGGGTCATGGACATAATGGTGTTGACAATGCTGCTGTGTTCTCTGTTGTTTGACACTCAAGGAAGTGGATCATGGACATAAGGGTGGTGACAATGCTGCTTTGTTCTGTGTTGTCTGACACTCAGGGAAGTGGATCATGGACATAAAGGTGGTGACGATGCTGCTTTGTTCTGTGCTGTCTGACACTGAGGGAAGTGGATCACGGACATAAAGGTGGTGACAATGCTGCTTTGTTCCGTGTTGTCTGACAATCAGGGAAGCACGCCTGTCATCGGAACTGAAGGAGGAGGCGGGCGAGAAGGTCTTGGCACTATCGTCGCATCCAAGTGCTCAAGTCCGCGCCGCTGTCGTGGCCCTCCTGCCCGAGTTCAAGGGGCTGACCAGAGCCCTCTTGCGAGAACTCTACCAGTTGCTGAAAACTGGCGATGTGAGTCTCACGAACGAACGCACCGTGCGTGCGTGTCTGCGTGTGGTCCTTAACAAACTCACGCCAATGTGCGACATCCATGCGCGCCTTAACCCCTTCACTGCCACAGCCTGCAAAATGTCCGGGCTGAAAGATGCACTGACGCGCCTGCAAACAGTATATTTTTTTCCGGTCCTATAACATCTACCTTTCAATGTTTTGCGTTTTCACGATTATCCTTCTACATGCCAGCGCAAAAAAGAAAACACAAAGGCTTAAGAGTTTGAAATTTCATACTATTATGGGTCGTTTTCAAGTGACATCATGGCAGTGAAGGGGTTAAGTGAGTAGATAGTATACTTTTCACAGTAATACTGCGATGTGATTCTGTTGGAAAACACAATAAAAATAGTTAAAGAAAAGTTAAAATAGAGAGAGAGAGAGAGAGAGAGAGAGGAGAGAGAGAGAGGGGAGAGAGAGAGAGAGAGAAAAGAGAATGAATGAATGAATGAATAAACTTTATTTTACGAAGGTAGTGGAGAAGACTCGAGGTCTTTTTTCATCCAGCCCTCGCCCATGAGGGAAACTACTATTAACTAAGGATACAATGAGCTACAGTATGTTGAGTACATGTACATTAATACAAACCATGTTAAAATGGACATCAGTAAACCGAGAAACAAGTCAATAATGATCATTAAAAAATATATATATACATATAAAATTAGCTTGATCTGGGGTAAACACATACACGCGCGCACGCACATAAGATTAAGAACATAGAGAGAGAGAGAGAGAGAGAGAGAGAGAGAGAGAGAGAGAGAGGGAGGGGGGAGGGGGGGGGGGGGAGGGGGGTGGGGGGGGGTGGGTGGGGGGGGGGGGGGGGAGGTACTAACTACAGCTTTTTTCCTGCTTGATCGAGATTTTTCAAGCATTGCATGAGCACATTCTATGTACAGCCCTAAACGTTTGTATGAGATTCGACGACGTTGGCGTTATTTCAAATTTAACGTATCCAGATGAGTTCTAACTTTCTGTGTATTGTTACATATTTAGACACAATCTGGAAAGTAATGCTTTTAACTGTAGCGTTAATTTGGAGGTGACAGTTGACACAGTGCCTTCTTCGGCGAAAAGTGGTAGCTAGTATTCCGTCGGATATCGTTTAAAGACTGTTTTTTGAACATCTGCATACCAGTTTTCGGTGACATTAGACCTTACTGAATGACGGAAAAGAATTTTGAAAAAGTTATTTTTTTCACCCATTTTGAATGTGAGTCTTTTTTGTCTTTTTTTTAACTTTGTTTTTTGACAAGTAAAGAGTATTTAAAATAATGTAATGTAAACAGGTTCATCCGTATTTCGTTTAGACCAAGTTCAAACTGGGGCAAAACTACTCTGCGTGAATATAGACGTACTTTGCGAGAGAGCGCTTTTAATCAGCGAAGTAACGTACCCATGTATGCAGTAAAAGAGTCAGTCACTGTTGCATAACTCCGTGCCAGCTAGATTAGTGTCGGGCGATAGAGTCAGAAGGCTTAGCCCGTGAGGATTCAGACTGTAAGCGGTTCTTCCAATAAAAGGCCCTTATATTGGTGACAGTGATTTGATGTTAACCCCTTCACTACCCCAGCCTGTAAAGTTTCCGGGCTGAAAAGTACACATTTACACACTCGCTGACAGTATATTTGATGGCCTTATAACAAATCTGCATTCAATACTGTGAATTTTGATAGACATCCTTTCACGTGATCATGTGAAGGACTGAGGAAAATGGTATGAATGATTTCAAATTTGGCACTTTTGTTGGTCGTTTTCGGAATGACGGCGCGGCAAGCATGTCGGTGAAAGGGTAGCCTATGAGAGCGTTATGAAACCTTACCTTACCACTGCACTCAAACAACAACAACAACAACAACAACAACAAAAACCACCACCGAGAACAACAAAAGGTTTTTCACCCGTTTTGAATGCGAGTCGTCCTGTTTTATTTCCATTTTTACACAGAAAGCAAATTAAAAATAATATCAGTTAAACAGATTCATTCGTATCCCCGTTTTCTATCAGTTAGTGTAGCGGCAAACTGCTCTGCATGCAGATAAACCGTACCTTACGAAACCCATCCGTGGACAGTCAAAGAACTTGTAAATTAATGTAGGCCTATGCATGAGTTTCAGTACACGTTTTGACGAACCGTTGCATACACTTTTCCCTTGTTGTACTTAGAACACTGATGCAGCTGGAAATGGTGTGGAACGTTTAAATCGGTGGGAACGGATTTGCAGACATAAAGAGTTATATACATAGGAGTGTTTGTGTGTGTGTGTGTGTGTGTGTGTGTGTGTGTGTGTGTGTGTGTGTGTGTGGTGGGGTGTGTGTGTGTGTGTGTGTGTGTGTGTGTGTGTGTGTGTGTGTGTGTGTGTTGTGTGTGCGTGTGTGTGTGCGTGTGTGTGTGCGTGTGTGTGTGTGTGTTGTGTGTGTTATGTATGTGTGTGTATGTGTACATGCGTGTGTGTGTGTGTGTGTGTGTGTGTGTGTGTGTGGTGGGGTGTGTGTGTGTGTGTATGTGTGTGTGTGTGTGTGTATGTGCGTGTATGTGTGTGTGTATGTGTGTGTGTGTGTGTGTGTGTGTGTGTGTGTGTGTGTGTGTGTGTGTGTGTGTGTGTGTGTGTGTGCGCGCGCGTGTACATGTAATACCATTCCAGGATGACATGCAAACGTCGGTGGCGAGGACGCTGCAACGCTACCACATAAATACCAAACATGACTTTATCGATGCGCTGGAAGAACACAACCTCCTGAGAACGCCTGCTCGAGCGAAAACTGGGGTGACTTAACACTTTTCTCTCGCTGTGGGCGTGGATGTGGCTGTTGTTGTGGATGTGAGCGTGGATGTGGATGTTTTGTGGATGTGGGCGTGGATGTTGTTGTGGATGTGGGCATGGATGAAGACGGTGATTGTGAACGTTAGCGTTTGTGTGATGTGGTGATGGTCAGACCTATATGTAGTGACCCTGTTGTGGATCTGGGCGTTGGTGTGGACGTGGATATAGAATATAAGCTATATCGTGAGTGTATGTGTCGATGTTGGCATAGACGCAGGTGTGGATGTGGGTGCATGTGGGCGCGATTGCGGATGTGGGTGTGGTTGTGAGTGCAGTCGTAGATGTTGGTGGGTGAAGCTCAGTTACTTCGGCATTTCGTCGTAACACAGCAGCTCACCTGTGTCCACAAAGCGCCTATCTCCTTCCCTCCCTTCAAGAAAAAGTATTACGTTTTCACAAGGAAACTCTGAGATATGCGTTGTGTCCCCATGCCTCTTTTACATTCTAGCAGAGCTAGCGATGAAATAATTCTTATCAGCGCTGTACTTTGTTTCTTCTATTGACTCAGGCATGGTGAAGTCATGGTGAAGTCATTCTGACTGGCGAGAGATGATTTGTTGGTGCAGGCGTTCCGATGGGAACTTGATGCGGTGGTAGTTCTTATGAGAGCTTGCTTTTCAGGTGCAGCGGTCGTAGTTTTGATCAAACTGTTTTGTAGGTGCAGTGGTAATTTGGTGGAAGCTGCTTTGTTGCTGCAGTGATAGTTCTGATGAAAGCTGCTTTGTGGGTCGAGTCGTAGTTCTGATGAAAGCTGCTTTGCGGGTAGAGTCATAGTTCTGATGAAAGCTGTTTTGTGGGTCGAGTGGTAGTTCTGATGAAAGCTGCTTTGTTGGTTCAGTGGCAGTTCTGATTAGAGCTGCGTTGTTGGTGCAGTCGTAGTGCTGATGAAAGCTGCTTTGTTGGTGCGGATGTATAGAGAGTGGGGGATAGAGTGAGATGTTAAGTGCATTATTAAATTAGGACTAGGTTGTGCGGTGGTGGAATGTTTATGTATAGCGCATTTGACCTCACACACGTCATAGAGGAATCAGAAATGCATTTATTATTGATTTATTATTATAGTTCTGACCAGAGCCGCTTTGTTGCTGCATTGGTAGTTCTGATTAGAGCTTTTGTTGGTGCATTGGTTTGTGCAGTCGTTCCGATGAGAGGTAGGTACTCGTATATATACATAATTATACATAATTCCCTTGAATCCTTTTTTCTTTTTCTTTTTTAAGTTTCTTTATCTGTTATGTGAACGTTTGCAGTCACTGTCCGTTCAAACTGCTGAGAAAAAGGGCAGCTAAAGCAACACACAAACAAAACAACAACAACAACAACAACAACAAGTCATTTCCTCCACGTACGAACTTGAGTGAGCGATTCAGTCTCATTTGTGTGTGCATGTTGATTCATCAGAGATACACCGTTCGGAGAGCCGCGGACAGACTGAAGGATCGTCTGGGCCAGGACGAGAAAGCCCACGAGACGATGGCGTACTACGAGGACCTGTTCTGCCAGAGTGACGGGCCCTACTGGCGCACCGCGGACACCCGCATGCCTGAAGGAGCGGTACCTGTTACCGTAAGTCACCAGGCCGCCTGACGCTTCAGACCCTGAACCGACATTTCAGACCCCCTGAACTCACACTTCAGTCCCTGAACCGACACTTCAGACCCCCTGAACTCACACTTCAGACCCCTGAACCGACAATTCAGACCCCCTGAACTCACACTTCAGTCCCTGAACCGACACTTCAGACCCCCTGAACTCACACTTCAGACCCCTGAACCGACAATTCAGCCCCCTGAACTCACACTTCAGACCCCTGAAACCCCTGAACCACATTCAGTCCCCCTGAACTCACACTTCAGTCCCCTTGAACTCACACTTCAGACCCCTGAACCGACACTTCAGACCCCCTGCACTCACACTTCAGTCCCCTGAACCGACACTTCAGACCCCCTGAACTCACACTTCAGTCCCCTGAACCGACACTTCAGACCCCCTGAACTCACACTTCAGTCCCCTTGAACTCACACTTCAGACCCCTGAACCGACAATTCAGTCCCCTGAACTCACACTTCAGTCCCCTGAACTTACACTTCAGTCCCCTTGAACTCACACTTCAGACCTCTCAACCGACGCTTCCGACCCCTGACCCAACACTTTTGACCCCTGACCCAACATTTAAGTCCCATGAACTCACACTTCAGACCCCTGACCCAACACTTTTGACCCCTGACCCAACACTTCAGTCCCCTGAACTCACACCTCAGACCCCTGAACTCACACTTTAGTCCCCTTGAACGGACACTTCAGACCCCTTGAACGGACACTTCAGATCCCTGAACCAACGCTTCAGACCCCTGAACCAACACTTCAGTCCCCCTGAACCAACACTGTTACTCAAACCGAGTTCGCCGTGGTGATTGTTTGCTGTGGTGGTAGTGGTGGATCGCGTGCATCATCCTCATCCTCATCGTCATCATCTGACATCACCACCATCATCATCATTATTTTCGTCGTCGTCATTATTCTTTGCCTTATTGTCATCACCATTGCCATTTTGAATTACACACACACACACACCACACACGCACGCACGCACGCACGCACGCACGCACGCACGCACGCACGCACGCACACGCACACACACACACACACACACACACACACACACACACACACACACACACACATATATATATATATATATGATTGTCATCTTCACGGCAGTTTCCTCCTGAATTTCAGTATGCCACGCCAGGCACCAAGAGCACATCAACGCCCTCCAGTGGCCGCTCAGGACAGCGATCTAGCGGCCCAGCGATACGGCTGGGAGGAGCGTGTCGCTCCAGGAGTCCGGGTCGAAAACGTGCCTCGACGAAACGAAAGTCACGAGCAGAGGAAGAGCTGGACAAAACGCAAACGTCACCCCGAAAACGTCATTCACTGTCGCGGCGGAGGTGCTCCAGCGTTGACGGAGGACGACGTTCTTCCGTCGCGCCTCGACGGCCCCCGCTGGAGTGTGACATCGAGGAATGGTTGTCCTCGGTGGACGCAAAAAAGGACGCGGGTAAAGATCGCGGGTCTTCCGCTGGTCGTGGTGTCGGCACACGCTCTACGGAAGAACGCAGAAGAGCGAAGGAAGGGACGACTACTCCTCCAGCAAGAACACGAGAGGAGACGGAAGAACCGTCTGGTCGTGGTGTCGGCACACGCTCTGCGGAAGGACGCAGAAGCGCGAAGGAAGAGACGGCTACTCCTCCTGCTAGAGCACGAGAGGAGACGGAAGAACCGGACTCCCGGCCGAGCACGCGCAATGAGAGCGTAGTCCAAAGAAGCGCAGAGGAGCGAATATCGTCCGGGAAGAGCGAAGCAGAACGCCGGACGTCCGGCAAAAGCACAGCGGAAGGGAGAGATTCCGGGAGACTTCAGCAAAGCCCGTCTGGAGAACGGTACGGCGAAAGGAAACGGTTTCGGTTTCCGAGTTCCTCCTCACGAGGGCTGCCGATATCCCTCATGTCTGCTGCTCGCAGGAGGTCCAGCAGCATCCGCGGACGGTCCCCTCCTGTCACCAAGCAGCCCCAGGCGGTGGTGGCTTCCGACAGCCGCAGCTCGCTGCACTTCATCTCCACCGATGAGGACGACGACAGCGACGGGGTGCTCAGTGACTCCTCGTTCCAGTACGACTTGCCTCCCAGGGCGAAGCCTGAGTCGTCGTCGTCGAAGCCCAGGCCTATGATGAGCAGGGATGGGAAAGAGAGGCCCGCGGTCAAATCTGGTAACGTCTGCCCTTTTTTGTGTGTCCTTCTTTTCTTCAGCATGCAGCCACGAAGTTAAGGGTGGCGAAGTTGTGTGTGTGCGAACACCTGCACGTATGTACAAGCGAGAGGGGTGCAAGGGGGGGGGAGGGGGGGGGGGGGGGGGGGGGGTGTAGAGTAAGGGATATAGTGAACTATATGTAATGCGTTATTGAAAAAGATTGTGTAGAGTTGTCGTGTTTCGCGTACCGCGCTTTGAGCCACACAGATTTATCACAGAGGGGTTCGCCGCATTAGACCTGCATTTATTGTTATTATTTACTTCTATGAACCCTTTTGTCTACCTCTGTCTGTCTGTCTGTCCGTCTGTTTGTCTCTGTCTGTCTGTCTGTCTGTCTCTCTTTGGCCCTGATGTAATCATTTGTGGTTGACTGGGCACAAAGCACCAACTAAACAAACAAAATCTCTCTCTCTCTCTCTCTTCTCTCTCTCTTCTCTCTCTCACTCTGTCTCTCTGTTCTCCAGGGCTGAAGACGGCAGGAGCCAAGAAGCGCCAGACGAAGACCAGCAAGGGAGAGGGGCGGATCGTGCGAGACGACAGGACCCCAGGCTGCTACTGGGTACCCGGCGAACCAGGGGTACGGGTACACCACAAGACGGTGGCCGATTCCTGCAGTCCTCGTGGTCCACCGCCTTCTGAATCGAGCCGCATTCAACCTCTGGATGGACGCCTGGGCGTGTTCACTGCCACCCGGTGAGTAAAGAAAGGTTTTGATGAAGTGTTGTCCTCAGATGTTGGCTGACATATTAGGGACAAGCTGAGACCAACGCCGAAGCATGGTTCAATATAGCTTTACGTCCACGGAAACCAGAAGGCTCGTTAGGACGGACAGCCCAGGACGGCCACCTCGACTCTCGCACAGCTCCTGAACTATGAGAAAGGTTTTAGGTAGGTGGTGTTGCTTAATGTCCTCGGATGTCGGTTGACATATTAGGGACAAGCTGAGACCAATGCCGAAGCATAGTTCAATAACTCTTTACGTCCACGGAAGCCAGAAGGCTCGTTAGGACGGACAACCCAGGACGGCCACCTCAACTCTCACACAGCTCCTGAACTATGAGAAAGGTTTTACAAGGAGTCAAGGTTGTATTGAGTTTTTTGCCCCTAGCGGATAGAAAGCGACGTTACCTTCACACAATACAGTTACGGCCACCCGGTGAGTGAAGGTTTTAAGGGATTCAGGGTGTTTTTGTTTTTTTTTTCCCCTGGGGGCTAGAAAGCGAAGTTACCTTCACACAATACAGTTTACGGCCACCCGGTGAGTGACGGTTTTACAAGGATTCAAGGGTGTTTTTGTTTGGGGGTTTTGCCCCTGGGGGCTAGAAAGCGAAGTTACCTTCACACAATACAGTTTACGGCCACCCGGTGAGTGAAGGTTTTTACAGGGATTCAAGGGTGTTGTTTTTATTGATTTTTTTTTGCCCCTAGCGGCTAGAAAGCAAAGTTACCTTCACACGATACAGTTTACTGCCGCCCGGTGAGTGAAGGAAAGGTTATAAAGGATTCAAGTTTTTTTGTTGATTTTTTTTGCCCCTAGCGGCTAGAAAGCAAAGTTAGCTTCACACAATACATTCCTGATGATCAAGTACCTAAGTGCTAATAACACATTACTACAGCACTTTACGCATTAGACAAGAGCAAGCGCTGAAACATAAATTACAGTTGTTGTGAATAACAAAGGTGCACAAAGAACGATTTGAAAAACGTTTCATTTTATTTTATTTTATTTTTTATAGCTGTGTTGCTGTTTTGTTTGGTCGAAATAACTCCAGAATACAACTAATAAATCTAGCAAGCTTTACATTCTTAGATTTTGAGGTCATGTTCATACGGCTACACTGAAAATGTGGGCACGTTGGGATGATGTGTGTAATATTTAACTACAGACTTAGTCCGGTTTCTTTTAACATTTTCATTGGAACAATTAAGCAAATAATGGAATTCATCTCCTTCCAGTCGACTCACATCTTACTTGCCACTTAATTATACAGCAACCCGCTTCAGTCCTGTTCAGTAGGAGCATTCGGCGAGTCCCGCCTTGGTTACGAGCTATTACCGGGGAGTCCCGCCTTGGTTACGAGCTATTACCGGCGAGTCCCGCCATGGTTACGAGCTATTACCGGCGAGTCCCGCCTTGGTTACGAGCTATTACCGGGGAGTCCCGCCTTGGTTACGAGCTATTACCGGCGAGTCCCGCCATGGTTACGAGCTATTACCGGCGAGTCCCGCCTTGGTTACGAGCTATTACCGGCGAGTCCCGCCTTGGTTACGAACTATCACCGGCAAGTCCCGCCTTGGTTACGAGCTATCATCGGCGAGTCCCGCCTTGGTTACGAGCTATTACCGGCGAGTCCCGCCTTGGTTATGAGCAATCTGTTATTGCAGACTTGGCTACGAGCAAGCCGTTAGTCCTGATTTGGTTACGAGCAACCGGAGATGTCCAACTCTCCTATAGGCAAAGCGTAGTTCACTGAATCATTATGGCACCAACACCAACTCTCTCCCACTTAGTCATTACGTCCCCAACTCTCTCCCACTGAGTTATTACGGCACCAACTCTCTCCCACTGAATTATTACGGCACCTTCTCTCTGCCACTGATTCACTACGGCACCAACTCTCTCCCACTGAATCATTCTGGCACCAACTCTCCCACTGAATCATTATGGCATCAAGTCTCTCCCACTGAGTCATTACTACACCAGCTCTCTCCCACTGAGTCATTACGGCACCAGCTCTCTCCCACTGAGTCATTACGGCACCAACTCTCTCCCACTGAGTCATTACGGCACCAGCTCTCTCCCACTGAGTCATTACGGCACCAACTCTCCTACAGGCAAAGCGTAGCCCACTGAGTCATTACGGCACCACTTCTCTCCCACTGAGTCATTACAGCACCAACTCTCTCCCACTGAGCTATTACGGCACCAAGTCTCACCCACTGAGCCAACACTTCACCAACTCTCTCCCACTGGGTCACTACGGTACCAGATCTCTCCCACTGAATCATTACGACACCAACTTTCTCCCACTGAATCATTACGGCACCAACTTTCTCCCACTGAGTCCTTACTGCACCAACTCTCTCCCACTGAGTCCTTACGGCACCGACTCTCTCCCATCGAGTCATTACGGCACCAGCTCTCTCCCACTCAGTCATTACGGCACACCTGTCTCCCGCAGGCAAAGCGGCCAGTGTCAGTACGGCACTCTGCGCATGGACTGGACGACACGCGTGCCTACGCTGCCGGTGAGGGGCATGGCCGAGACGCTGCAGCAGATCGACAAGCACGTTCTGCGTCACGGGGGTCTGAGCACCTTTCTCGCCGACAACCAGCTGCTTCCGCAAAGCGCCCGGGCCCGGGCGCCCGCGGAACCGCTGGGCCTCTTGCCCTCTGCCATCGCCACCGTTTGCCGGCGGAAGGTGAGCTAAAAGCGACTTGGCAGTTGGTGATTGACGTTCTGTCAACCGCACCGGGTCGCCTTGTCGTCACGTTGGCCGCTCTACGCCACGGCCTAATTCAGACTGACGTCACGGGAAGCTTTCTCTTTTCACTCCATGCGTTAAGATGTCATCGTGTATGCGGGTTGGGGGGGGTGGGGGGGGGGGTGTGGGGTGTGTGTGTGGTGTGTGTGTGTGTGGGTGTGTGTGGTGTGGTGGTGTGTGTGGTGTGTGTGTGTGTGTGTGTGTGTGTTGTGTGTGTGTGTGTGTGGTGTGTGTGTGTGTGTGTGTGTGTGTGTGTGTGTGTGTGTGTGTGTGGTGTGTGTGTGTGTGTGTGTGTGTGTGTGTGTGTGTGCGTGTCGTGGTCCGTGCGTGCGTGCGTGTGCTGCGTTTGTGTGTGCGCGTGTGTGTGTGTATGTGTGTGTGCGTGAGTGCGTACGTGCGTGCGTACGTGCATACGCTTAGAATAGTCACTACGGACAAGCTTTTGCGCTTTATAACTACTTTAATTATGATTATTATCATTTACTAATACCTTCTGCGTACTTCCAGATGTCTCTTCAGACTGAGCGGAATGTGAACTGCAGGTACCTTCTCTCAAAGAACAAAACGCAACCCATCGCCCCCCTGCTACGCTGATGCCGTGTCGTCACGTTGACCCCACTACGTCACAGCCTTCAGTCTGACGTCAAGAAGCTTTCGTTTGTCACGCCACGCGTTGAGACGTCCATCGACCATCACATGACTGGAAGCGTTTGAACCACAGTCTTCTTTTAAGGATCTGGGTCCAATTTCTATAAAATATCAAGCTGAAATTGCTTGAGCAGAATTATTCCTATCTCTGGTAAAGAAATGCGTGTAGAAAAATGACACACACATTTACACACAGAAATGCATCCATACAGATACCTCCCCCCTTTCCCTCCCGACCTCAGTCATTCCCTCTTAAATATACAAGTGGCAAATACCAAGTTTTGATACCCAGTCGATTCTGCCATTTTTGAGTTTCTACTGTTTTATTATTATTATTGTTATTATTTTAGATTTGAACTACATGATTTTGTTTCAAAGTCTACACGCCTGAAATGAACATAGATACTGCTTATACACTGTATACGTATATACCTACGTTTAGACACTGCAGAATAAAGTCTGTGACAAAATACTAAGATTTTGAGGAAGGCGTTGAACTTTTATCTCGAGAGTGACGTGAAAACAGTGGCATTGCTTCTGTGACACGGACTGCGCACAATTTCCCTTATTTGACGACAGCAGTGGTATGGGCGAATCGACCGGTTTTATGGGTGATACTTCCGGTAAAAGCTTCGTCCGAGGAACTGTGAAACAAATCAGTTAAGCCCGATTCATAGTTACGGCCCCAGAGCTCTAGAACTTGACCATTTCAAGGCCATAATATATGACTCATTTCAAGGCCATAATATAGTAGCATCAAACAGTTGAAACGAGTAGTCCTTGGTAAATATTTTTCGGACCAGATTCAAGTTTATGTGATCGTTGAATAGATCACGTAGTACAATGCTTTTTTCTTATCTTTTTTTTCTTTCTTTTTTCTTTCTTTTTTCTTTCTTTCTTTCTTTCTTTCTTTCTTTCTTCTTTCTTTCTTTCTTTCTTTCTTTCTTTCTTTCTTTCTTTCTTTCTTTCTTTCTTTCTCTCTTTCTCCATTTTAGCAGTTATGCAAGGTAGACAATTACTGAACTGGTACAATCTTGACGTTGACTTTTCTCAGCCATTGTTTGGTAATTTATAGACTGAAAGATTATGCCGCTTTATTTCTAGGCTTGCTTGTTAAACTTGTTTAACGCCGAGTTGTCTCCGAGGAAGTACTGGCGGGGACCGAGATCCCAGGAGGTGGGGGCAAGAGGGAGACAATACCTAACACTATACACTGTCACCACCAGAATGACTCCTGCTTTAAGACGGGTAGCGGTGAGAATCGTTTTAATGTTTCATAATTGTGAGGGGCAAAGTCACAAGACAGTGTCCACAGACCACAACTTTTGACGAGAAGAGAGTTTACCTGTTGTTTAGGTGTAGTTTTGTAGCTTGAAAAGTGGGATTACCCCGAAAAATCCACATGTTGTGGTTTGTCCTCATAAACAGCGTTCTAAGTAAGTAAACATTGGTGCTTAACCTCCACAGAAACCATAAGGCTTATAAGGGACGGGGCCCCATAAACAGAGTTCTTCTTAGTTTTAACCTTTTAATAACTCCTGCGTTAAGACGGGTAGCGGTGAGTGTCATTTTAGTGTTTCATAATTGTGAGGGGCAAAGTCACAAGACAGTGTCCACAGACCACAACTTTTGACGAGAGGAGAGCCGAAGTGGAATCGAGCCGAGGCCCTTCTGCTTAACAGCCTAACGCCTTACCGCTAGGCCAAGTCGTCTCCTCAGTGAGAGGTACTGGCGGGGACCGAGATCCCAGGAGGTGGAGGAAAGAGGGAGACAATACCTAACACTACACACTGTCACCACCGGAATAACTCCTGCGTTAAGACGGGTAGCGGTGAGTGTCATTTTAATGTTTCATAATTGTGAGGGTCAAAGTCGCAAGACAGTGTCCACAGACCACAACTTTTGACGAGAGGAGAGCGGAAGCGGAATCGAGCCGAGGTCCTCCTGCTTTACGCCTTACAGCCTTACGCCTTACCGCTAGGCCAAGTCGGTTCACCAGTTATTTCTAGGTTGATTATCGTGGCAGTTTTAAAGGCCACGGGGATGTTCTGTAAGTTAATTTTCAGTATCGCCAAATACGTTAAGGCCACCTCATTGCTCCGTTTGCATTCATCCCCGGAACAAATCTTTATTAGAGTTTAAAAAAAAAAAAAAAAAAAAAAAAGCACACAAGGGAGTTATTAGCGCCCGAAAGACGTCACACAAACCCAACAACAAAGACCTGAGTCACTTACGGTAACTCTCACCTGGTATGCAAATAAATACAATGTACATAAACTCCACCAGGGGTACAGCCTCAAAACAAAAAACAAAAAACTCACCGGGTCTTTCATTGTACCAACGGACAAGCAGACGGTGTCCAGGCCATACAGACAGAGCGGACAAAAACCGGACCGTCCAGCTTCCAGAGCCAGCAACAGGCAAAGACCGATGGAAGACGCATTGATGGGAAGTAACCCAGTCTAAAAACACATTATGCTCTTAATTTAGGCTTGTTTCCCTTAGCTCCTCTCTCTCTCGCACTTCCAGAAAGACAAGAGTGACTTAGTTCTCGGATTTTATCGTCCCGTCAACCGCGGCATTCGGTCACTCAAAGATTAACAACAACAACAACAGGTGGTTTGTTTTTGGGTAATGAGACAACGCAAAACCGACAATGTGCATACAGATGTCAGTTGGTACAGAAGCCTTTCGACTCGGCAACAGACAAACAGTACAATGACAGTAAAAAGCTACGGAAAGGTTAGAAAGAAGAAGAAAAAGAAACACACTTACACACACACACACACACACACACACACACACACACACACACACACACACACACACACACACGCACACACGCACACACACGAATAAGAAAGAAAACTGAATCGGTAAAAAAGACACGATACAATACAAGGCAGTACAACTTTATTGCCAAAGGTAATACCAAATTTTATCGCAATGTCAGTAATTGCACAAGGAACGTTTCCGTCCTACTAAAAGCGATTATCAAAAGAAATAAAAAAAAAAAAAAAAATATAATCGCCTTTAACTGACTAACAACAACGCAAGACCAGCGGCGTGCATGCACATGCATGTTAGTCGGTCACAGAAACCTTTCGAGAATGAGTCATTCCATATTCATTCACATCACCACAGTTATTATTTCCCATATCACCGCCAGACTCTGATGAAGCGGCCGCCGGCGCGGGAGAGAATTGGAACAGTCCTTCCGCCTTTCTCATCTCATCTTCGTCAATATCCGGCCGTACTTATATAAATATTACTATATTGTTTGTTGCACGGCCCAACTGTTCTGTTGTTAATGTATTGTTGCGTATGAAATACATTTTGTTTAAACCAATAATCATTGAAAAATGGAGCGAGAGATTTTTGTTTCGTTTTTGTAGAGGCCAAGACTGGATTTGTTTATTAGATATCTATCTATCATTAAGAAAAGTTTCTTCTTTTTTCTTTTTCATCTTTCTTTTTATTTTTATTTTTTATTTTTTTTAACATCACGTGAAACAGTGCATTACAGACGTGTGTGGGGTGGGGGTTTGTCTGAGTGTTTGTGTGATTGGGCGCACCCTGATGGGAGTGTGTTGTGTATGTGTGTGCGTGCGTGCGTGCGTGCGTGCGTGCGTGCGTGCGTGCGTGCGTGTGTGTGTGTGTGTGTGTGTGTGTGTGTTAGTGCGTGAGTACTTACATACATTCTGCCTTTATATTCTTGTATTTCTTACTTGCGATGCACTCCATCCAAAAGTTGTGCTTCATTACTGCACAAAATAAAATGTTAGGAGATGGTGTTATGGAAAAAGTATGTGAAACAACAATTCTACCCCCCCACCCACCAAAGGATATAGGTACATGAACTCAACCAGAGGATGTAAGTACATAACCTGCACCAGAGGATGTAAGTACATAAACTGCACCAGAGGATGTAAGTACATAAACTGCACCAGAGGATGCAGGTACATAAACTCCAAAAGAGGATGTAGGTACATAAACTGCACCAGAAGATGTAGGTACATAAACTCTACCAGAGGATGTAAGTACATAAACTGCACCAGAGGATGTAGGTACATAAACTCTACCAGAGGATGCAGGTAGATAAACTGCAC
>JABMCL010002919.1:175000-177500 GCA_018857735.1 Alviniconcha marisindica | reverse complement strand
GCAAGTCTCTGTGTCTGTCTGAGTCTCTGTCTGTCTGTCTGTCTATCTGTCTCTCTCTCTCTTTCTCACCATGAAACACTGCTGTTCATCAGCTTGAGGCCGTTTACCTGTTCTAGGATGTTTTGGTAAGCATAAGCTTCTTTGAAGGCGATTCTGGTCCTCCCCTTCTGTATGGGCCGGTGGCCTTCACAATAAACACGTGTCAGTGTCACTCACTCTCTCTCTCTCTCTCTCTCTCTCTCTCTCTCCTCTCTCTCTCTCACACACACACACACACACACACTTCGACGAAATAAATCAAGCACTGAAAAAGGAAAATGATGAAAAGCGCACTAGACTGGATGCTTTAGAGAAAAAGACTGACGACCTGGAAGGCAGCTCAAGAAGGAACAACACAATACAAAGACGCCAGACTGAAACACGACAAAAGCTTGCGCACCGTGGGCCAAAAATCGGATTCGGCTCCGATGGGGCCAGATGCACCCAATAGGCTCTTTATGAAGGGAGTACGACTTTCTCTCTCTCTCACTCCATTTTTT
This sequence comes from Alviniconcha marisindica, assembly GCA_018857735.1. NCBI lineage: Eukaryota > Metazoa > Mollusca > Gastropoda > Provannidae > Alviniconcha > Alviniconcha marisindica. The sequence continues at coordinate 176,961 of JABMCL010002919.1, read as the reverse complement.
CCCCATCAGATTTACTCTGTTTAAGGTCTTCCAGATCTAAATATAACGCCTCAACAATTAACTACTTCCTTGTTTGTTTCTTTTCTTCTACGCTTTGACCTAAAAATTAAAAAGCTTGTGCATGAACGAATTGGAATTGGAACTGAAGCTATTCAGTTTGACAGGGTTCACCAATTAAATGCTAACCCGAACTCTCCTATTGTTGCGAGATGCCCTTTCTATAAAGACAAAGAAAGCATCACGAAAGAGATGGGAAAGTTAAAGGGTAGTGATGTTTTCACTGGTGATAATTTTTCATGGAAGGTAAGAGAAGTTAGAGGGAAACTGATAACGCATTTGAAAGTAACCAAGAACCAGAAGAAGAGAGCAAGGATGATTTTTGTCCAGTTGTTGATTGAAGGAAGAAACGAGCGAACAACTGCTGATGAGGCTGCCATAATAGAATAGCTCTAGAAGAAATGTACTCACCAGTATACGACGACACACAAAGAACTATTAAATGTACTCACCTATACGACGACACATAAAGAACAATTAAAAACACAAGCGCTTTCGACACATAGTCTTCGTCTGGTGTCAGAAGAGAGATAGAAAATAATATAGGTGAGTACATTTCTCTAGAGCTGTTCTGTGAAGGAAGAAAGTTTGTTTAGGATAAAGAGGATAAGTTACAGGAAGTCGCATAGAAATATGGCCGGCCTTATATTGATAAAAAATATGTCGAATTGTCTTGGTAATGGTAAACCTTTTTAAGGAGGGTAAAAAACGAAAATGTAACGCCGGTGACACACGTGCTAGTCGAGGGTAGTAAGAACGAATGTAGGTGACAGTTGGACAGTAGAAAACACGAGCGGTGGCACTGGCAATGGTTCATTGACCAGGACAGGTGTCTTTATTCCTGAAAATAGCGCGGGGTTTAATGAAGTTCAGTTATTTAGTGTGAATAGCCATACACACTGTTCTAACAACTCAACCGTACGGTACACCGACCTGAGAATGCAAGCGAAAATAATTTGATGAGTGATGTTAATCCAAATAAACCTTGTACTCCGGTGGCTAATGTGAGTGCATAATTTTACGATAAAAATGGGTCTTGTAAAAGTTTGTCATTTCTTCTCTGGAATGTTTGTGGTTTGCTGTCTATGCTTACTGACAAAACTTGTATCTGTTATATTAATTCTTTTGATTTCAGTTGTCTTGTTGAAACCTTTATGGAAGAAATTGTCTAAGGCATGAATTTATTTAAGTTCGTATGGATTTAGGTTTGTTTGGGACAGCCATGGTGTGAGATGCATGGACGAATTTGTGAAAATATTAAAGCAAAGGCTTATTGATTGTGGATGGCAATATTGGGATGATCATGTACAAACTAGCGAAAGATTAAGTTTTTATAAGAAATTTAAGCCATTGTACGAAACGGAACCTTATCCTATGCTAGATCAGTATTAATAGGTATGTAAGGTCTTCACTGGCAAGGCTTAGATTTGGTATATCAGATACTTCTGTACACTGTATGAGATACAGAAGTGATGTTACTGTTCGGGAAATGTGGCCATTCTGTGCAATTTCAGCTGGAAATGAAGTTCACTTTGTATTGTGTTGCCCTGGCCTTTATCATCTCAGACGTCGGTACATTCGAACAACGTATTTCAATTGTCCGAGTTATTTCCGTTTGTCACTGCTTTTATCGTCAAAGAATGAAAGAACACTTCCAAATTTAGCCCTGTACCTTTACAAATCCTTCAACTGACGGGCAGTAATCATCCCTGATCTGGTACAATGGCAAAATGTTTACGATGGCTCAGTCATTATGCAGTTGTCTAGTACGTGTGTGTGTGTGTGTGTGTGTGTGTGTGTGTGTGTGTGTGTTGTGTGTGTGTGCGTGCGTGCGTGCGTGCGTGCGTGCGTGCGTGCGTGCGTGCGTGCGTGCGTGTGCGTGCGTGCGTGGCGTGCGTGGCGTG
>JABMCL010002919.1:157500-170000 GCA_018857735.1 Alviniconcha marisindica | reverse complement strand
TCCCCTTGGTCACAGTGTGCACAATTTTAATTTTTAAGCTTTTAACAATAATTATTAAACATTTCGGAACCTGAGCTGATTTTCAAATATCATGGACAATGGAAGGAAGGCGTTATTTATTTATTTTTGTACATACTTATACACATTTTTACACAACATGCACTGCTGACGATTTCACTAATTTCTAGAGAAATGTCTTACTCGATCAACTACGATATGCCTTTATATTACAAGTATGCGTTGATTACAAAAAAAATATATATAAATAAAAAATAAAAAATATAATTTTAAAAAGGCGGTTCAATCAATTTTCCTGCCACCCAGAACTTCAGCGGCGCTTGTAAAAAACAGTGAAACTGTGTTAATAAATAATAATAATAGATAACTTTTGTATAGCGTTATTCTCTGGTGTACACAAACTCACTGCGCTTTACAACATTCTCCAACATTTTCTAAGTTTCACAAGCATAATACATATAATTATGACAACTAACAATGTATAATATACACACAAAAAAGTACATGTGCCATACTGTACTATTGTGTTCACTGTACTATTGTCGTACTGGTGTTGAATTATGACTAACATTCTGTTTTATTCTCGGCACATGAAGGGGGGCGGTGGGGGGGGGGGGGGGTTGTACACTGTTACTACCAGTTGATTGGTTTTATTTTAGGTAATTTTTGTATTATTTTATGCGAGGCTCTGCTAATATTTAAGCTGATCTTCCCGCCATTTTTCTAAGAGAGCCGGTTTGGCCTAGCGGTAAGGCGGTAGGCCGGTAAGCGGAAGGACCTCGGTTCGATACCGCTTCGGCTCTCCTTTCTCTTCAAAAGTTGTGGTTTGTGGACACTGTCTTGTGACTTTGTCCCTCACAATTAATGAAACATTAAAATGGCTCTCATCGCTGCCCATCTTAATGCAGGTCATTCTGGTGGTGACAGTTTAGCGATAGGTATATACTCTCCCTCTTCCCCCCACCTCCATACCCCCTTCTCCCCATCCCTAATAAGCCTTACGGTTTCTGTGGACGTTAAGCACCATGTTTACTTACTTACATTTTTCTAACAAAACAAAAGAAAATCTCAGGAATGTCTGCTTTTTGTCGTTATTGTGATTAGTGTATGAGGTGTATTTGGAAGCAATGTTATGACTCGATTTCATTCATACCTTAACACACCAAACGCGAATTTAGAATCAAGAGGACATTTGGATCCTAGTGCCGAATGTTCATTGATGCAATGCTGTTGGAATCGACATAGGCATCTTTCTTTCTTTCTTTTCTTTTTTCTTTTTCTTCTGTTTCAATAGACGGTCTTCGGAAATCGAGGGGACTGCACTCGGTAAGACCCTTCGGGCATGGACCTGTATATATAGGTCCATGCCTGCGGGTGTAGCGCAGAGTAGGCACGCTTTTGTTGGGGGTACAGTGAGCACGTGGGGAAGATGACGGATACTTGTAAACAGAAGGCAGAAAAGGCATCAGAAATGCCGATCAAACACTCACTGCTCGCGGGGAACGTGCAGATCGGATAGTAGGTTCCCCCAGCTGGTAGTCTAGTATAAATTATAATAGGTCCATGCCTGAAGATCAGAGTTCCAGGCGAGATCAAAAGGTCAAGAAATCTTAGAGGAGGGAGGTGGAGCTGGACCCTCAACCTAGCCCAGAAGAGATCATGAGTAGGGAGGTGGAGCTGGGCTAAGAAAGCTGGACTTCCTTTGCTTGAGTTGTCCAAGTTGTTCGTCAACAGCGGTGCAACGGACATTGTCTTTGTGACTCTGCCCAAGCACAGCAGTTGAAATAGCAATTGCGCAGTGCACAAGTCGCTGGGCAATGGCGAGGGGACACCGCCTTAACACTTCCATTGTTCTGGCGGCGGTCCACGTCTCTCCGGTCTTTTTCGGGCGGTTTCGCGGTCGAGCCTTCACTCTGTCGGCCCCTTCCCACTCTGTCCCCGTCCCTAATAGGCCATCTCGCCTCCGTGGACGTAAAGCACCAAGAAAGAAAAAAGCCTGAAGATCTTAAATTGTCGCAGATCGGCTCTTCTCCGCTGCCACCTCCATTCAGGGGACTTCACTCTCCCGGAGTAAGAAAACACTGTCAAATTATCTTCGCCTGTTATTTCCGGAAATCGTCTATTAACAATTTAAGTAAACTGTATCAGTAGCACTTTGCTTTACGTCTGTGTGGAATATTGTCTTTATGTTAATATGTAACCTGTGGGTGCTCAGAGGGTCGATGAGTGCATTAAAAATGTACGTTTTTACTATTATTATTATTATCTACCTTTCTTGGTGACCGCGTCTGTGAAATAAAATAACAAACATTATGCTGTTGCTAAAAAATATTTAAAAAATATAAACTTACGGCCAGCGTTCTAATACAAGATCAAAACACATAAAAGTTAAGAGGAACGTTTGTGTTTTTTTCTAAACAAATTATTGTTATCATCATTTGTTATGCATTATCACAATCAGTCTGTTCACCACTGAAAAAGGGTTATTTTTCACAGTAGAAAAAGAAAAAGAAAAAAAGTGGGGGGGGGGGGGGGGTATGTTTTGTACTGTCTGACTAAAACAAGTGTTCTTTTTAATCGTATTTTGTGTTTCATTATGTTGCTAATTTAGGGATTTTAACATTTGGCCAGCCAAAACTGTGGTGAGAAGGTATGCGAGTCATACGTAGTACGTCAGCACACAGTCAGCGCTCTTTTCACGCCTCAAGCTATACTCAAGCCAGATCAACAGATAAAATAGGACAGGAAATCCTAGTCCTGCTGCTATTTCTGTTCATTTTTACTTTGTTCTGCTAATGGTCCATTATTGTGGCTTTCTTTTCTTTCCGAAAGATTCTCCAATATTTTTCGCTAAGAGACCTGCATATATATTAGACGGAATTAGGGTGTAGGTGTTTTTTTTGGTTTGTTTTTTTGTTTGTTTTGTTTTTTGTTTTGTTTTTGTTTGTTTGTTTGTGTGTGTGTGTGTGTGTGTGTGTGTGTGTGTGTGTGTGTGTGTGTGTGTGTGTGTGTGTGTGTGTGTGTGTGTGTGTGTTTATAATTATTATTCAAGGCTGGACACTCGGCCTCTGAGGCTGTTCAGTGTTGTTGTGCTTGTACTTTTGTGTGACCTATTTCGAGCGCTAATTAACTCCCTTGTTTGTTGATTCTGCACAGGCACACTGGGATTTATTCTGTTTTAGACTGTGACACTCTGAAGCTAATATGTAAATGTACGTATTTGTGTGTTTATATATTGAGCCAGTTTCGTGATCAAAGGACTATGTCCAGTCTTGAATAAAAATTGGTTCTGTCTTATGCCTGTATACACCTACGTCGCCGAGTGTGCTTGAAATGGAGGGTATATATATATATATATATATATATATATATATATATATATATATATATATAGCAACATTGAACCATGCTTCGGCATCGGTCACAGTTTGTCCCTAATATGTCAATTAACCGACATCCGAGGACATGAAGCTCTACGTCTTCATCATATATATATATATATATACACCACAAGGGGCCAGCCGTGTGAGCCGGTTTGACCCAGCGGTAAGGCGTTAGGCTGGTAAGCAGAGGGACCTCGGCTCTCCTTTCTCTTCAAAAATTGTGGTCTGTGGACACTGTCTCGTGACTTTGTCCCTCACAAGTAATGAAACATTAAAATGGCTCTCATCGCTGCCTACCTTAATGCAGGGGTCATTCCGGTGGTGACAATGTACTAACAGGTATATAATCTCCTTCTATATCCCCCCCCCCCCTTCCCCCGCCCTTCTCCACGTCCCTAATAAACCTTATGGTTTCTGTCGACGTTAAGCACCATGTTTACTTTAGGGGCCAGCCTTTTTTCTTTCTTTTTTCTTTCTTTTTTGCGTGCATGCGTCAAAAGGTCCCTTTTTAACGCTCTGCGTAGGTTGGCTTTCTCGGTGTCCGCGCGGCGCATGCCGGCCACGTGACTGCGAGATCAGCGGATGAAAAGAAACAAACAACCAACCAGCCAGTCCCTGCTGAAATTAGAGAAGGCTACTACTGTCTCTTGCTTAGTGTTGATTGAAGCCTACCGCTGCGAGCTATTTTCAGACACTCCCACACGTGCCCACATGGCCATGAACGAGTTGAATGGTTCAACGCCCGGACAGCCTTCGGCGGAGCGAGCGCCAGTTACGTGGCTGTCGGTATGTATGGTCTACACCTCTTCAGTCTCCGCCGATGAAACGTGGCGGTAAGGTTCATCTCGCCTCGGCTCTCTACCTGCATGGACGTGTCGGTTAAAAGGGCCTGAAGGTGGCCCTGCGAAGAGTCGCTGAAAATCTGTCATGAAAAAAAATAAAAAAAAAATGAAAAAAAAATCTCAGTTTGTATTATTATCATTCCATTCGGTGATAGTAAGAAGTCGTTTATGAGTTGCATCCGGATGAGGATAACAATTACACTAGAACATCTTGCTTGTAGTAAAATGCATGCGGTTTTAAAGTACAAATCTCTCTCTCTCTCTCCCCCCATCTCTCTCTCTCTCTCTCTGTTTCTGTCTCTCTCTGCGTCTCTGTGTGTGTCTCTGTCTCTCTGTCCCTGTCTCTCTGTCTCTGTCTCTCTATGTCTCTGTGTGTGTGTCTCTCTCTGTCTCTCTGCTTCTGTCTGTGTCTTTGTCTGTTTGACTCTCTCTGTCTCTCTGTCTGTCTGTCTCGCTGTCTCTGTGTCTGTATCTGTCTGTCTGTGTGTCTGTCTGTCTGTCTCTCTTCCTAGCTTGCCTAGGCCAAGGATAGATATTAACAAACATATGTTTCTCTGGTGCCTTTCTGTGGAACAACCTACCTCGGATAGTAAGATTAGTCCTGTTATTCACTCAGCTCCTTCCACCGAAAATTTCGTGTACGCCTTGAAGCAGTTACATAGAACAGACTGTGACAGAAAGCAGAGAGAGAGAGAGAGAGAGAGAGAGAGAGAGAGAGAGAGAGAGAGAGAGAGAGAGAGAGAGAGAGAGAGAGAGAGAGATTGTCGAGTGCAGTAACTGACCATGTGAGACCTAGTTTCTAAACCCATTCAATTTCTCCCAGAATAGTCATCTGATGGACATGTACATTTATCTTGACGAAATCTTTCGTTAGAAAATAATTTGTTTTCTTTGGCTTATCACCTGATCAACAGTCCCATTGGTCATTTACTTTGAATCACGTGTTTGTTTTTTGTTTAGTTTTGTTTTTATATTTTTTATAACATCAGATGGGAGAGGGGGGTGTATATGTATGAGAGTATATATATGGGTGGGTGGAATGAAAGAGTGGATGATAGGTAAAATATGTATGTCATGGTTAGTAAACACTTTTCTAGTGGTTACATAGTATGCTTTACACCGTTGAAAAAAATCTGAGTCAATGAGAGTTCCCCTTTCACTGGGGCCCAGTTAGCGTACGACTATTTTGCTGAACTCAACAACAACAAAACAAATGTGAAACAAAACGAAACACACACACACACACTCACACGCCGAAAAAGCAACAACAACAACCAAAAGAAAAGCTGAGACAGGCCTAAGGAGTTTCCACGAAGAGGAAAACAATGACCAAAAACAACAACAACAAAAACCACCAGTGACCACCGCCACCTACAACAACTACAACAAAACAGAAACAAAAAACAACAACGAAACCTGAAACAACAACAACAACAACAACAACAACAACAAAAGCAGATGAGACAGGCCTAAGGAGTTTCCACGAAGACGAAAACAACGACCAAAAACAACACCAACAACCACCACCACCAGCAACAACGACAACAACTAAAACAAAACAGAAACAAACAACAACGAAACCTGAAACAACAATAACAACAAAAAAGCAGATGAGACAGGCCGCAAGGAGTTTCCACGAAGACGAAAACAACGACCAAAAACAACACCAACAATCACCACCACCAGCAACAACGACAACAACTAAAACAAAACAGAAACAAACACCAACAACGAAACCTGAAACAACAACAAAAACAGCAGATGAGACAGGCCGCAAGGAGTTTCCACGAAGACAAAAACAATGACCAAAAACAACACCAACAACAAAAACCACCACCACCACCAACTAAAACAAAACAGAAACAAATAACAACGAAACCTGAAACAACAACAACAAAAAAGCAGATGAGACAGGCCGCAAGGAGTTTCTACGAAGACGAAAACAACGACCAAAGACAACCACCACCACCACCACCAACTGAAACAAAACAGAAACAACAACAACAAAACTGAAACAACAACAACAAAAAAGAGCAGATGATCGGAGACAGGCCCAGGCTAAGGAGTCACCACGAAGACCTATAGCCATCGACTCAGTCAGTCGTGGCGCTTTGAGGTAGCCGGCCGTGTAGAGCAATCAGACATGACAGACTGCCGCCTTGGTCAGGCCCTTTAAGTCATTCGATCCGCGCCTGGCGTGCCATCCTACCCCATGAGACGTAGTCCGCTACACTCGTCCAAAAAAGAGAACAAACAACCAGCCTCGATCCTTTCGATCCACCAACCGCACGAGGAGTTGATCGCGGGAGGTCACAGCCGTCAGTCGGATCGCTCGCTCTTCCAGGCTGTTGACTTCAAAGTAGGTCACAGTCAGTGATGACGTCAGTTGTAATAACCGCTGCATGACCCTGGTCGAAGCAACATGGTGCCAGAGGAATGAGAGAGAGAGAGAGAGAGAGAGAGAGAGAGGAAACAGCCAAACTTGTCTGAATGCTGAAATGACAATTAGTGTTGAAATCAGAGTGGCTATTTTTGGCGCTCACTTATTATTATAGCATCGATCTTGGTGCCGTTCGTGTCTCGATGAGTCGTTACCAAAGCGTGCGGCAACGGCTGAGTGCGTTAATTAACCTGCACGTGCAGCCAGACGGACCGATGGGGAGGCTGGTTGATGCCGCCTCTCCTCGCCTGCAAGCATTTTCAGTCTCAGTCTCTCGGCTTTGTTTTTGTCTGTGCGCCGTGCCTGCTTGGGTTGTGTTAGGTCTCATCTTTCCTTGACTTTTTTTCTTTCTTTCTTGGTGCTTTACGTCCACGTAGGCGAGATGGCCTATTAGGGACGGGTTTCCTTGACTCCTTTAACCTGTCTTTTATACAGCGGTACTGTTTGACTGGGCCTAAAAAAAAAGTAAAAAAATAAGTTACTTATTTATATGTCTTTATCTGGTTTACACGCTCACCTCCCACCTTCCCGCATAACGAAGCTGGGGTGGGGGGGTGGGGGTGGGGAGGGGGGAGAGCTGGTGGGGGGGGGGGGGGGGGGGGGGGGGGGCGGTATTATGTCTGATCTTCCCTCTATTCGTTAACCTGACTTTTTATTTCGCCCTGATGATACGACCGCACTGGTTCACCAGGGGTAAAAAAAAATAAAAAAATACTTACTTACATGTCTTTATCTGGTTTACTCACGCTCACCGCCCACCTTCCCGCGTAATGAAACTGGGGCCGGGATGGGGGGGGGGGGGGGACGCATTATTATGTATGATCTTTCCTTTATTCGTTAACCTGTGTCTTCATCTTTCGCCCTAATGATACAACCGCACTGGCTGACTGGGCGTAAAAAATAAACGAAGTAACTAAATAATAATAATAATAGATAACGTTTGTATAGCGCTATTCTCTGGTGTACCCAAACTCACTGCGCTTTACATTCTCCAACATTTTTTAAGTTTCACAAACATAATACATATTATTATGACAAATAACAATGTATAATATACAAGTACATGTGCCATATGAGAACAGCAATATATAAAGAAAATGAATCATTATATTACTACCTACCCTAATTCCATCTCTCCCAGTCCCACCCGCCCCCAACTGACACACCACACACACACACACACACACACACACACACACACACACACACACACGATATGAAACAGGGCGTTGGCATTACAAATCAATCAACTGCGGGAAGGTTTTTAGTAGCGAGAATGAATAGGTTCCGTCAGTTGCTGGCAGAAGCCGTGGAGTGTTGTAGTACACAGAAAAAGTTCACCAAGGTGGTGTTTTTCGACATCTTCTTAAGAGAGAGCGCTCTGGTTGATATGTGCAGAGAAGAAGACAGGTATGGCGGAAGAGTGCCGTCAAAGTGACGGAAAGCGAGCGTTGCGAGCTGTACTGAATGCGGTATTTTACTGGGAGCCAGTGGAGTTCTTTCAAAGCGGTGAGACATGATCACGCTTCGATTTTTTCAAGATGAGCCGGCGGCGTTGTTCTGGATCTTTTGTATGCGCGCTTTTTCATCGGCTACTCCTGCGAACGTAGCATTGCAGTAGTCCAATCTTGACGTGACTAGAGGGGAGCTTTTCTTGGAACTGTTAGAGAGGAACGGACGGATAGAGGCGATTCTCCGAGTGGAGAAACGTAGTGCGGCAGGGGCTACTTATGTGTTGTTTCATTGACGGGTTTTGGAAAGAAAATGTTTTATTGTTTTACACGCTCACCTCCCATATTCCCACGTAACGAAGCTGGGCATCAACATCCGGTTTAGAGCGAGGGGAAACTACTCCAAAATCCTGATATGGGAACGGTCTATAGTTACACATCTGTCCACAAAGTCGGCGATGTTTCCTTAAAATAGCGCAAATTTTCACCAAAATGCTGAGGGACACCCTTTTGGGCTCAGTACCATTTTGGGGGGGACCCCCTCGGAAACCCCCCCCCCCCTTCCCCCCTTTTTCATTTTTTTTTTTTTTCTTTCATAGAGTTGTCACCTTATGTAGAGGAACCATAGCTTACGCTCCCTTTCTACTTTATGTGAAATGAAAAAACCCCCCCTGGGCCCCGACTGTTTTTTGTGGAAGGTTTTTTTTTTTTTTTTTTCTAAATTCCCCCCGGCTGTTTTTTTTTGGAGAGTTTTTTTCTTTTTCCACTCCAGGCTTTTTTTGTTTTTTTTTTTTTTTGACACGCCCCAAGCTGTTTCGTGGGGTGTTGTTTTTTTTTTGTCCCCCCTGTTATGTGGGGAGTTTTTTCTAATGACACGCCCCAGACTGTTATGTGGGGATTTTTTTCTTATTGACACGCCCCAGGCTGTTTTATGTGGAGAGGTTTTTTTTTTTCTTATTGACACGCCCCAGGCTGTTTTGTGTGGGGATTTGTTTTCTTATTGACACGTCCCAGGCTGTTTTATGTGGGGAGTTTTTTCTTATTGACACGCCACAGACTGTTTTACGTGGGGAGTTTCTCTTACACGCCCTGTACAATTTTATGTGCTGTTTTACGCGTGTAGTTTCTAGATCACATGCTGTTTTATGTGGGGAGTTTCTCTTACTCAGCGTGTGCAGCTTTATATGGGGAGTTTATGTCACAGTTAAATGCCCCGTATTGTTTGTAGAGAGTTCTTGTTACGTGTCCCGTGCTATTTTATGTGGGGAGTTCCTCATACACTGACACCCTGTGGTCGTTTAGTCGGCGATTTTGTCTTACAAGGCCCATGCTGTGTGTGTGTGTGTGTGTGTGTGTGTGCGTGCGTGCGAGTGTGAGTGCGAGTGTGTGTGTGTGTGTGTGTGTGTGTGTGTGTGTGCGTGCGTGCGTGCGTGCGTGCGTGCGTGCGTGCGTGCGCGCCCGCCCGCCGCCACTGATATCTTTGCAACCAAACTAGCTATGTTTACATACGTTTACTAAGAACCAGATCTAGTGTGCATTCTATATGAAATACTAACGGTGACTTACGGTAGGCCACTACGGGAGATATCTTGCCGCACGAGACGACAAACCCTGTTTAATTATATTCTTTTTCACCGCTTGTCATCTGCATACATACATGCCCACACACACAAAAATCGTATAAATTCTCAGTTATGCATTGGAAGCCATCTACAATTATGTTCTCACCTCAGTACCTCTTTAGGGATGAAGAAGATCATGGAGTGAGTCTCCTGACAGCACAACGGAATTAGACAAAGCCGAAGAGAAAATCAGGTTGGGTCTCCCGCTCCCCCAATAGAAAATCAGGTTGGGTCCTCCCATCGAAAACCTAGCAGAGACAGACTGAGTCACATCAGTTTATCAGTTTCTAACACTGGTGAAATGTCTTCAAGGTAAATGACCGGAAGTGGAAATCAACCTCTCCATCTGAATCCAGTGGAGACGTTGACTCTCGGAGTCGACCATAACTCTCCTCCCTTCCCTCGCCCCCCCTCCCCCCCCCCCACAGGCATACATACACACGTTCCTCTTTTAATCCCACTCCCCCACCTCCATTGGCTTAGTCTTAGTCCTTCGGATCGGTAGAAAGCCGACGTCTCGTATGTCACGTTAAGGAACTGGTACGAGAGAGAGAGAGTGGGGGTAGGGGGGGAGGCGTTACTCTTGCAACATTAAAGAATTTCACCAGAATGAGAGACTTGAATCTGAACAGCACTCGAGCGAACACAGCAGGCTGTCATTTTCCGGTTGCGGACTGGCCACTCAGTGTCGACTCCTGGCCCACCTCTACATAATGCAGATTTCCTGCCTGTTGGGTATAGACGAGTGTCCATGCAGCACCGTCGTCCACTCTCAGTCCGGACATTGCCTTCAGTCGTGCTCCACCTTTACACACCAGTGACATCAGCCCTGGCTCCAGCCCGTGGACCTTCGGGACAGGCTGTGTCCCATCTTTACACAGCAGTGACGTCAGCCCTGGCTCAGCCGGTGGACCTGCGGGACAGGCTGTGCCCCATCTTCACACAACAGTGACGTAAACCCTGGTTCCAGCCCGTGGACCTGCAGGACAGGTTGTGCCCCATCTTCACACAACAGTGACGTCAACTCTTGCCCAGCCGCTGGACCTGCGGGAGAAACTGTGGGGTCGGGGGGATGTATCTCTGCGATGGATGCAAACCTAACCATGGCAACCATCCTGACCATTAACTTAGTCTGGCAAATGGAGAGCAGAAGAAGAACACTGTGTCTCCACGATTGAGCCGTTGCGAATTTCAAAGCAGAAGATTGCTTACAATTACCTGGGTCAGGATTCGAACCCTAGAGCTACCGCCCCCGTGTGCAGAGTTCCCTCAGACAGCGACTCTACCACGCAACACAAAGACACAACAGACAAGCGCGCAATCGTACTCCGAAGGCATATATTGGACATCTCTACGGTGACCTTATTATCTTCTAGCTCACGTATCTATCTATATAATTTTATTTTATATATATAATATATATATATATATATATATATATATATATATATATATTATAATATTATTATATATATTGTAATGGAGTGGAGTGGTAGAAGGACAGGACACAGGCAGCGGAGTCAGTAAAATGGAGACCACAGCAGGCGTACGGCAGCAATCAGGTTTTATTCTACAGCAGCAGACAACTTTCTCAGCACACCCAAAATCCTCCCGCGCACGCATAGATAAGAGAACGGCGCGGGCCGCAAGGAACACACGCTATCGCTACAATAAAATCGGCCCTCTGGACCACAAAATGGCTGACAATTGTGTTTCCTTGGCCCGCACAAATACAGTTTCCGCAACAATAACTAAACTAATTAAAACATGAAAACATCAAATGAAAGCTACAATTACAACCTTTTAAACCGTATAAACAAAATGTACACACATGACTTATTTTATTTACAACAAGAGTGGGAAGCGTGGCTTGCACCTGTCTATAAACAGATTCGTACAACTAAATCACAACTAACACAATGTACAAAATATAACTGTCACTATAACTTACATCAGAATAAAGAACACGCTCCCACGGTTAAAACGGTACATAACAATTACAATACAACGCTCTGTAAGAGAAGCAAGACACACTCAAAGACTAGTACTAAAACAACGGTGCGAAATTTCGCCTGGGGCGCGTTATCTTAGTCGCAGCAGAGCTGATTGTGATATCAAGTAGTCTATGAATATAACTTAGCTTCTACAGTACACAATACTCAAAGTTAATTTCAACCCAAAATAAACACTAAACATGAAGTCAGCTAAGCAAAATACTATACGACAAAGCATTGATCGATACAGAATTGCTTTAATCGAGTCAAAACGATTCACTACTATTCACTAGTATTAAACAGAGAACGCGCCATGCAGACGACGGCTATAAAAAGAATGGACCCAGAGAGGCATCGGCTACTGATTAAGCTCGATCCTGCGTTAAATAAGATCTAAATAAACATTCTAAGATGCCAAATTATATTACACATGGCTTAGTGCATAAAAGGACTAGGTAAACAAAGAGTAGGTAAACAAACAAGAGGTCAAGATATTAAGGGAGAAAACAGATTTGAAAATGGCGCGCACCAGCGGCTATCGCCGGTCGGCTGTGTGAAGGCCATGTGGCGTTACGCAACACGCAGCGCTTCAAAACAAAAGCGTCGTCTGCTCCGGTTCCCGGGTTACTAACAGTACAGTAATGAAATTGCGTGGATCTGATAACCGGGGCGGGATTATTGTAAAAACGTACAAAGAGCACTTGCTCGCGTATCTATCTATTTATCTAGATAGATAGATACGTGATATAT
>JABMCL010002919.1:97500-145000 GCA_018857735.1 Alviniconcha marisindica | reverse complement strand
TATGGTCTGGCGGGGTAAGCGTGGGTCTCTAATAGGCTATATGGCTTATGGTCTGGCAGGGTAAGCGTGGGTCTATGATAGGCTATATGGCTTATAATCAACAACATCTGGTTGGCAGGGTAAGCGTGGGTCTATAATAGGCTATATGGCTTATAATCAACAACATCTGGTCTGGCAGGGTAAGCGTGGGTCTATAATAGGCTATATGGTTTATAATCAACAACATCTGGTCTGGCAGGGTAAGCGTGGGTCTATAATAGGCTACATGGTTTATAATCAACAACATCTGGTCTGGCAGGGTAAGCGTGGGACTATAATAGGCTATATGGCTTATGGTCTGGCAGGGTAAGCGTGGGTCTATGATAGGCTATATGGCTTATGGTCTGGCAGGGTAAGCGTGGGTCTATAATAGGCTATATGGCTTATAATCAACAACGACCGCATGGCCGCTCCGGTAAAGAAGTGAGCCGTAGACATTTAAATGAAGCGGCTGTTTACCGTACGGGGAGCTTAGCTTTAACCTCTGTGTGTCATAATATGCGCAGCTATTCAGTTTACTCTGTAATATTTCAGGAGAGAGAGAGAGAGAGAGAGAGAGAGAGAGAGAGAGAGAGAGAGAGAGAGAGAGAGACAGAGACAGAGACAGAGACAGAGACAGAGACAGAGAGAGCTCGAACTGAAACTCGAAAACTTTATTTTACAAGGATTGTAGTTTAGGTTCAGTCAAAAACCTGTGTAATAACTATAATAACATGATTATTGATCTGAGAGAGAGAGAGAGAGAGAGAGAGAGAGAGAGAGAGAGAGAGAGAGAGAGAGAGAGGTAATTTATTGACTATTGTCACACACACCAAGCAGCGACTTTCGGCCTACGCTTCCTCACGCCCGAAAAGCCGAGGGCCAGGCTGTTCATCGCTGTTGGAAGTTCGTGTATAACGCGGCAGTCGTTGGCTTGATCGCTCACTGCGGAACAATGAGCTGCCCAGCTAGACTCGTAGACATGAGTGAGTAAACTATGGTATACTAGCTGTCAGTGGTCAAACTATGGAGTATATGGTGGATCTTAATCAAAGGGCCATTTTTAGTTAAACTGTGGCTTGCAGGTTGTTAATCATCGCAATATCACTATGCTGTTCCTGTATTAACCCCTTTACTGCCCCAGCCTGTAAAATTTCCGGGCTGAAAAATGCACACATGCACGCTTGCTAACAATATATTTGATGGCTCTACAACAACGAAAACTGAGACCAACTCTGCCTTCAAAGTTAAACGAGTAACCAGGACTGAAATATATCGGAAACTGTCTGTTCATTTCCATCAAATCTACTTATAATATTGCACATTTTGATAGAATTTCTTTCACGTGCTCATACGAAGGGGTAAAAAAAGCCAGAATGATTTCAAATTTGGCACTTCTATTGTTCATTTTCCGAGTGACAGAACGGCAAGCATGGAAGTGAAAGGGTTAATTATGGTTTCAGTAAAATAGGGCTAGATGTAGCCCACTTCCAAGCAAACATTTACATGAAATAACAATACTGAAACTAAGACAATACGGCAAGAAAGTAAATGGCAAAGAAGGATAAACAATCCGTGCAGACACCCGCAAACTGCTTAGATAATGTAAGCAAACCAAACGGAGCCTGACGGAAGATTCTGAATAAAATTATGAGCTCGTATGTTGTTTGTAGAAGCATTGTGTACGTAAACCTGTGCCTCGTGCATGGAATTGACCAAATTAATAAAGAAGAAGAAGAAGAAGAAGAAGAAGAAGAAAAAAAGAAAAGAAGAAGAAGAACAACAAAAAAACAACAAAAACCCAAAACAACAACAACAACAACAACAAAAACAAAACGGATGGATTTGGTTGGGGTGGGTCCCATCTTGATCACTTCTGCCTTCCTTCTTTTCCGTCGGACGGAAAAACGTGGGTCTGAGTATCTGAGGTACTTATCCCCGTCCTTGGGCAGGGCGCGGTAAAGAAATCCAGCTGGTTAATTCCCGTTCCACCCCCAGAAGGTGGCAAACCCAGGGGATCAAATAAAAGGGTTGTCCTCGTCTTTTTTCTTTTCCTGTCTTCCTTTATTTTTATCTGTGTGTGTGTTGTGTGTGTTGTGTGTGTGTGTGTGTGTGTGTGTGGTGGTGGGGGTTTCCTTCGGCTGTGGGGCCCCTTCTCGGGATTGAGGGGTTGGGTTTTTTTTGGTTTTGGGTTTGTGTGTGTGTTGTGTGTGTGTGTGTGTGTGTGTGTGTGTGTGTGTGTGTGTGTGTGTGGTTTTTTTTGGGGGTGACCCCAAAAATTAAAACCGTATTTACAAGAAATATTTTGAAAATTTTTAAAACTTGACTGCTACCGTTCTGGACACAAAAAAACATAGCTCAACCAAAAACAGATAAGTGGTTTAAAAGTCTCCATCTAAATTTTCATCATTTTTCACCGTTTAATTCTTGTTTAAATGCCGTTTTGTACTTGAAAAAGGGGATTACCCAGAAGATTCGCATGTTGTGTTTTGTCCTAACAAACAGCGTTCTTTTCAACTTTTTATGTGCTTAGATATTTTAGACGTTTTTTTGTTTTGTTTTTGTTTTTGCGATTTTAGACGGGGGAAAAAACGTCCAAAATAGTAATTTAGAGTGTCACTATACAACCACGGTTAAAACCTCAGGGAGAACTGTGACAGCTGACATATCCTCCGTGAGACATAGGGCCCCGGGCCCCACACCTACAATATCGAAAAGGGCCCCCAAATAACCCGGTTCAACCGCGGCAGATAGACAAAAATGAGGTTGATCTGATCTCGATTGAAACTCTACGGCCCCCCGCCACCACATGCAGAAAAGACGGGAGCAACCTCTCCCCTCCGAAGGACTGCCCTTGGAGCGTAAAGGAAAAAACCTTTATATTCACAAAGGGCCCCCCCTTTGGACTGACCCTGAGGGGTATGTAAAGGGGGCCATTTTACACTGCCCCCAGCATCCCCTTTTTCTCTAACTTGTGTGTATAGTTAAGCGGATTGCAGTTTTTCCTTTCCTTTCCCAAACTAACACCCCCCAAAAAAAACACACACACACACACACACACACACCCCACACACACACACACACACACACACACACCCTTATATATTTACATTCCCCGGGCCCGGGTTTCCCCCGGGGTTTGTTACATCAAAATGGTGTTTAAACCTTCGTATAAAAAGTGACAAGTATTTATCCACGGACAGTCACATATTGCTTCTGAAAAAAGAAAAAAATCAGTTAGAAAAACACAAGTGTTTATAATGAATGGCATCGACAAATAAAAATAATCCTTGTGTTCGAGTTTTTCTGGACAGAGAGCGAAGCAATTGTAAGCTAGGCGATTCCATTCCTGTTCTCGTTTGTTTGTAGATTAACTGTCTGTTTTGTTGTTTGAAAGGCAGTCTGTTTGTATATTAATTAACTGTCTGTTTTGTTGTTTGAAAGTCAGTCTGTTTATATGTCTGTTTCGTTGTTTGAAAGGCTGTCAATTAACTTTTTTTTAAAGAAGCGCGAGTAATTTGTTTTGTTTTTAAAAATCGAAAATGTCCATTTAAAAAAAAAAAGTTAACTTTCTTGTATTGTTTCATTTTTCAACGCCCAATCAACCGTGATGGTTACAGCAGGACAAGCATGTGTTATCAGAAAGCTAGTATGAACATGTGTATATTTTGGGGCGTTTATTGTGTCCACACTAAACGCCAAAAGATACATGCGTCACATGTTAATACTAGCACATCGTCAATTAAAAATAAGACGTTAAAAAGTGGATAAAACAAAAACAGAGCGAAATGTAGCAAAAACGTTTAACTTTCCAAAAATGTTGGCCCAGTTAAGACCAAAAAACTCCAACAACATCCCAACACCGAGCTGTAAAAACCCGGTTTCCCTTTTTCAACAAATGGGGGGGGGGGGGGGGGGGGAGAGAGGGGGGGGGGGGGGGGGGGGAAAGAAAAAAAAGAAAACTAGGGGGAAAAAAGGGGGAAAAAAAAGGGGGGGGGGGGGGGGGAGAAGGGGGGGGGAAAAAAAGGAGGGGGGGGGGGGGGGGGGGGGGGGGGGGGGGAGGGGGGGGGGGGGGGGGGGGGGGGGGGGGGAGGGGGGGGGGGAAGGGGGGGAAAAAGGGAAAGGGGGGGGGGGGGGGGGGGGAAAAAGGGGGGGGGGGAAAAGGGGGGGGGAAAAAAAGGGGGGGGGGAAAAAGGGGGGGAGAGAAAAAGGGGGAGGAGAGGGAAAAAAAAAGGGGAGGGAAAAGGGGAAAAAAAAAGAAGAGAAAAAAAAGGGGGGGAAAAAAATTTGGGAAAAAAAATTTATTTTATTAAAATTAAAAAGAAAGGGGGGACAAGAAAAAAAAAAAGGCCCATTTTTAAAAATGAAAAAAAAAGAAAAAAAGGGAAAAAAGGAACTTTAAAAGGAAAGGAGCCCCCGGCCCCCCAGGGGGGGGAGGGGGAAGGTTTGAGGAGGAGAGGAGGAGAGGGGAAGAATGAGAGCAAGGCCTGGAGAAGGGAGGAATAAAATGTTTTTTTAAGAAAAAGGGGTGAATTTTGAGAACCCCCAAAAACCCAAACTACCCAAAAAAACAAAAAAAAAAAAAAAAAAAAAAAAAAAAAAAAAAAAAAAAAAAAAAACCCAAAAAAAACAAAAAAAAAAAAAACCCCCCAAAAAACCCCACCCCCCCCTCCCCTTTTTAAACAACACCACAAAAAAACAAAAAACCCAAAACCACCAAACAACAAACAAAACCCCCCAGACAAAAACCCACCCCCCCCCCAAAACACACAACACAAAACAACAACAACACAAAAACCCCCCCCCTTTTAAAAGGGAGGGAGGAGGTGGAAAACCGTTTTGAAAAACCCTACCCGGGGCCTTCCCATGGGGTTTTTTTTCAAAACCCTGAAAATTTACCTTTGAAGCTTTAATATCCCCCTAAAAACCCCCCCGTGCCTTATTTTGATTGGGCCCCCCAACCCTTTTACCCCCAAAACCTCCAACAAGGGGCGGGGGCAAAACACCCCAAAAAAAAAACCCCACCCCCCACAGGGGGGGAAAACCAAAAAACAACTCCCCCGACCCCACACACCACACACACACCACCACACACATCCTCTTACACACACACACACACACACACACACACACACACACACACACACACACTCCCACCCCACCCTCCTCTTTACACACACACACACACACACACACACACACACACACACACACACCCCGACCTCACACCACCACATCACACAACACACACACACACACACACACACACACACACACACACACACACACAACACACACAATACAACACACAACAACACACACACACACACACACACACACACACCCACAGACACTCCCACCCCACCCTCCTCTTTACACACACACACACACACACACACACACACACACACACACACACACTCCCACCCCACCCTCCTCTTTACAGAGAGAGAGAGAGAGAGAGAGAGAGAGAGAGAGAGAGAGAGAGAGAGTCGAAGAAAAACAACAAGCTGTTTTGAAAACGTCCCAAATTTTCAGCAACAGCTGCCTAATTCCCAGCTCGGGAGTTTATTTCTCACACAACCCTGTATAAATATTCACCTTTCGAAGACTTCAATGCATCCAGCATAAACGCGCTAAATAATCCACCCAAGCTAGCCTTATTTGTGAGTGTGGGCCCCTGTGTGCCTTAAGCTGTTTACCCCAAAGCGGCGGGTCGCTAAGCGTAGAGGTGGCGGGGTGGCGTGGTGAGGAGTTCAGCGCGTGTTGTGGTCATGTTGTTAATGCCTTGGTCAGCACCAGCAGCGTGGAGGGTGGTGATATAAGCCAGGACATAAGGTGACAGGGTCTCCCTCCTGACCGCGTCACAGCTGGCTGGGGCAGTAGGTCGTCCGCTGGTCAAGCGGTCAGTTGGCCAGGTCGAGGTGTACCGTACTTACCTGTATCGGTGCACCCGAAGACGGAATGTGTGCCACGTACGATTTATGCGCGCGCGCGAGTACACACACGCGCTTGCACACACACACACACACACACACACACACACACACACACACACACACACACACACACACACACACACACACACACCACACATTAGCAGCACATCTCAGCACAACACACACACACACACACACACACACACACACACACACACACACACACACACACACATACACACACACACACACACACACACTACATACACTACAACACACACCACTACACACACACACACACACACACACACACACACACACACACACAGCACACAGCACACAACACACACACCACACACTATTACACACACACACACAAACACACATCACAGCACACACCACACACACTACACACACACACACACACACACACACACACACACACACACACAACACAACACACACACACACACACACACAACACACACACACACACAACGACACACAACAGCACACATACAACAATTGCACACATACACACAAAACACACACAATCACACACACACACACACACACACACACACACCACACACACACACACACACACACACACACACACACACACACACACACACACACACACACACACGACAGAACACGCACACACACACACACACATCACCACACACACACACACACACACACACACACACACACACACACACACACACACACACCACACACACACACATCACGCACAAGCACACACAACACACAACACACACACACACACACACACACACACACACACACACACACACACACACAACACACACTACAGACACACACACACACACACACACACAACACCCACACACCACACAACACACACACACACACACACACACACACACACACACACACACACACACACACACACACACACACACACACACACACACACACACACACACACACACACACACACACACAAAACCCACACAAGGACACAACAAAACAACAAACAATATACACATATACAAACAAAATCCTCACACACAACCCACACAACACACACACACACCACACACACACAACACACACACACACACACCACACACACACACACACACACACACACACAACACACACACACACCACACACACACACACACACACACCCCCCAAAGGCTGCCGTTGGTTCGTAGCTTGTTTGTGACAAATTTCGCTCACGAAATTCGAGCCCCAATGATGATTTGCTCTTTAGTAACAGAATCCGTAGTTATAAATAATCAAATCAATATGACTAACTCAACCGACAAACGAGCACCGACCTCGTCGGCGGTAGCGCAGTGGTTAGCGCTTCAAAATGGGACGGACCGGAATGTCGTGTGTTCGAATCCCGTCAGCCACACATGACTTTATAGCCTGATCGCATTCACCTAGGCCTGGGAGACCTTTGGGTCCAGTGGGTAAGCTGGTACAGCTGCGTGTCATCCAGTAGGCTATACTCGCGGTTTGAGTCTCTGACTGATGAGGCTGGTCTGTCGGATTACCGGACAACTAAATACCGGTAGAGGCGATAGTTCGGCCAGGGTCTGCTTAAATAACACCGTTGTATTGTGCATGACGGTAAGAGGATTAGTAAGGTACTGCCCGCCTCAGCATCGCCATTTGTCACCCAGACTCATCCATCACTACATGCATAGTCAAACATACCCCGATCTGCATCCCGATGTCCTTTGTGTGCTGCTGCTCTCCTGCTGACCTCAGCCTCCATGCTTACTGACTAGCCTAGGGCTGTCCTCATCAACGCCTTCGACTTGGTGAGTTCACTGGGAGGCGGTTGTGGGGGGGGAGGGGGGGCGGGGTGAACTGCGCCGTATGCTCTCTGGAGAGTACGCTCGCTCACTGGTTCAACGACTCCAGCCGGGTCGCCAGTACTGAGGCGGTATTAGACTTTATAGTAAGAGATACGTCTTCATGCAGAATCACGGAACATCTCTGAAGTGACTCGGCAGTAATACCGTCGGGGTCTATGACGTCTGTACTAAGTCGAATCAACACACCAGGGAGTTAATTAGCGCTCGAAATACGTGACACAAGTACAGCAACGAAGACCTGAGCTGCTCACGGTAACTCTCACCTGGCAAGCTGTGTTTAAGCCGACTATTCTGGTCTTTCGCTCTTACGTGTACGTGTCTAGGCCTCATTCCCTTCAGTATCTGATCACGACGTCGACCTGATATAACCGCATTGGTTGACTGGGCGTAAAACACCAAGTTACTTACTTACTTACTTACACTTTAGACGTATGTAGCTTCCACACGCCATCCCCGGATCTCCGAGTCGTAACTGACTGACTGACTTCCCGTTATGGGATGAATAAAGTAATCTGTATTCTTGCAGGACCGAGGGTCCGCCATGTGAACTGGATAGTCACTGGGCCGCATACACTATGATTATAGAGGGTGTTAACGGGACTTGTGGCGTGTCAGCAATTAAACCCATAGTGAAGTCGACCTGCTTTTGTACCAGGACAGCAAAACAAGACTGCATGAAAACACACACACACACACACACACACACACACACACACACACACACACACACACACACACACACACACACACACACACACACACACACCACAACAGACCACAACACAGACACACACACAGACACAGACACACACAACACACACACACACACACACACACACACACACACACTCAGACAGACACACAGACACACAACACACAGAACACAACACAGACACACAACACACACACACAACACACACACACACAACACACACCAAACCACACACACACACCCACTCAGACAGACAGACACACACACACACACACACACACACACACACACACACACACACACACACACATCAAGACAGACGACACAACAACAACAACACACACACACACACACACACACACACACACACACACACACACCACTCAAGACAGACAGACAGAACAGACAGACAACACACCACACACACACAACACACACACACACACACACACACACACATCACACACACCACAACACACACAACACACACACACACACACATACACACACACACACACACACACACACACACACACACACACACACACACACACACACACACACACACACACACACACACACACACACACACACAAACACACACACACAGCACACACACACACCTTAATAACTTGGTACTTTTTTGGTCGTTTTCTGAGTGACGGCGCGGCAAGCATGGCAGTGTTGGTATAATTCTTGGTATAATTCTTGCCGGTTTTAATGTGTTGTGACATCACAGCCTAAGCCGAGGCAATGCACAACTTTTACAGTTTTGAAAGCAATTCAACGCCTATTCCTCGTGGTTAAGTTAAGTTAAAATCAGTGCAAACGACGTAGTTACTAGGGTCATAGTATAAATTAGGGGCCGATCCTTCCTCCGCGACACGGTATAGCGTCAGAATGTGCTTCAGCTGTCGCCTACGTCCTCTTTAGGTGAGATTTCATTGTTCATTCATTAATACAGATACGGCCGCGAAACTCGAGTTGTAAAAACTACTCGTGCGTAATTCTGTTTGTGTGAGGTTACGGAAGCTCCTGCGGTTGGGGGAGGGAGGGGTGGGGGTGGAGTGGAGGAGGTGGAGGAGGGATGGGACCTGGGCAGTTGCTGGATGGGTGTGTCCCGGAAATAAGGTCGGCATTTGCGTCGTTTATGTGCCGTTGCTTACATGACAAGGAGTACTTGTTTCTCTCGTCATGGCTTTCGTGTCAGAGGTGTGACGTACTTCACTCTCAGTCTCCACGAAACTGAGTTTGTGAACTTTTCAGGTGGTCCCGATTTCTAAAACCCCGTTGTTATTATTATTATTATTAGTCCCGAGCCATTTGTCTCATTTCTTCGGGGGATGCAAGAGAGGGCCCTCTTGTTTTCGTACATGATTACAATGGCAGTAGTCTCTGCTTCTGAATGTACGTCAGGCCACCATTCAGTGACTGGCCGGCTGATGAGCTTCAGCCAATCAGCGCCTGCGTACAGACACACCTCCTTAGACAAGCCCGCGGGCTGTCCAAGTACCATTTCAAGTTCGTGTAAACAAAGCACGTGCCCGTGATGTTTTCGAAAACAACAATCAAACGCCTTATGCATTGGGTTTATGAAAGAGATCTGAATACAGGTTGACGGATGTCAGCTGGGAGGGGTGGGGAGGAGGGGGGGGGGGGGGGGGGGGGGGGGGTGGGGGGGGGGGGGGGGGGGGGGGGGGAGACAGATTGGCTAATCAGTGTGAAGTAGAACAGACTTCTGTCGAAGCGCGATTTCGAGCACGCATTAGGCCTGTATTGGTTAACTCCGTTTGTCTAACTGGACGGAGCTGTCTCGGCAGCTGAAAGCGAGCGGTCATTGAATTGACAGTGGTGTCTGTCTCTGTGGACTATAGTAGTAACTTGGTGTTTTACGCCCAGTCAACCAGTGCGGTTTTGTCAGGGCGATGTCTCTGTGAACGTGTAGCCTACAAGTGAAATGATCTTAAAATAACTGAAACTCAAGGCTCCTCTTGCCCAACAGTCTCCAAAGTCAGCGCCTACTAGGGGAAATTCTTTTACATTAAAAGCGGTAGTTGGGAATTGGGCTTACGGCCACTGGTCAGTTGACAGTGTGGCTAGCTGGGACAGCGGTCAGCAGGTCTTTCGGTCACAGTGCCTGTGTGTAATCAACAGCTCTGCCTCTTCGGCGCCGCTAGCTGTTTCCACCGTAGAAGTTAATACCAGTCGTGTGACGTGAACCAGTCTGAACAGTCAACCCAAGCGCGAACAGATTAATATGTCAGTGTCACTACACTTTGATCGCAACACGAGATTTGTTTGCGAGCAAGAAGTGGACACGGTTCAAATGTATTTTGTTTTTGTATTTGAGCGGTTTTTAGCTCCGTGTTTTATCGAACTGTTGATGTTTTATCGCAAAATGTATTGAATGTTTTATGTAACTGACGAGCCAGAAGGCAAATTTCTTTACACAGAGACAATAAAGTTGGTTTAAACAAAATGTTATTCATTCATCGTAATCATAAGCTCAACAAATAAGTACAGGAAACACAAAAGCAATATGCTTATTTGAGTGTTACCTATAGATAAAATGATAATCACACAGACATTTACGATGGCAAGATGCAAATTGTTGTCAAAACGTCAGAGGCAACAAAACCAACAAAGACCAAAATGACAACAAAAACCCAAACAACAAGCAAACAAACAAAAAAAAAAACAAAACAACAACAACAAACGGGAGGAGGGGGTGGGGGTTAAAAAGCAAATAACTAACCGAATGGTCTAGTGATGTTGTCATAATTATTGATCTGAGAGAGACAGAGAGAGGGAGGATTAAAAGTGTACTTTCTTCGCTTGTATCATAAACAAATTTTGGCAGACTTTTACAGATTTACAAGCGGTCGGTTGGGCGCAAAAGTCGTGGACTATAGCAAATATTTTCTTATTAGTTTCTAAATGTAGCTGGTCGTTTCCAAACAGAAGTGTATTGATATTTCTTTCGTTCTCATCTAGTTTAGTTGTATTGTACTGTAAAGAAGAAGAAGAAGAAGAAGAAGAAGACGACGACTATTCCCTTCAGAGAAGATCTTCTTCTTCTTCTTCGTCTTCTTTCTTTTTTTCTTTTTTCTTTTTTTTTTCTTTTTATGTTTTTTAAGTGTGCGATCGTTTTTTAAAGGGTATCGTTTGCCACCAGCTGTAAAAGCACATAACGTACTAGATCCATTTCATCCTAAAGAGTGCGTTACTCTCTTGTGCAGCTAGATCTAGTTCTTTCCCTTCGTAGGCGCGCTTTCATTTATCTGTCTTTATATATAATATAGTAAAGAAGGTAACGGAGTATTGAGACATTAACTCTAGGCCCAGGAGGCGTTGTATGTGTGTTACAGTCAGTCGGTATAATCAAGAGATTAGTGAAATACCTAACATGTTTCGGCATTTAAAGAAATACTCGTGACCTCTAGGCATTTCAGGACTGAATAGCCAAAATTGATAGAAGCGTCATACAGTTCCTTGAAGGAAGTCGGTCCTAATAATTATATGCAGATTGCCGATGTAATTTTGAGACTTTTATTGCTCAGTCTATATGTGAAATAAAGGACCGTATGTGATCTTTTTTTTTTAGTCAGTCTGAAATAGGTAACCGTATATCACATTAAGGTGAAAAATACTGGTGAATGCATACAGTGAAATGAATAATGATTTTTGAGTGTGAATTTCACTGACGCGACAAGATTTTGCATAGAAAATGTGCTGGGTTTTCAGTAAAAGAGGGCTTTGTGGTCAGAACA
Source organism: Alviniconcha marisindica (assembly GCA_018857735.1). Taxonomy (NCBI): domain Eukaryota; kingdom Metazoa; phylum Mollusca; class Gastropoda; family Provannidae; genus Alviniconcha; species Alviniconcha marisindica. Next base: position 132,678 of record JABMCL010002919.1, on the reverse strand, counting down.
GTGCAGTACGATAAGCAGCAAAATTCACGAAAAAGAAGGGAGTTAAAACAACAGGACCACGGAAAGATGCGAGGATACTTCCGCCCTTCTACCCCCCCCCCCCCCCCCCCCCCCCCGCCCCCCAAAAAAAAATTAAAAAAAAAATGAGGGAGTTACAGTTATGCTTAAAAACAGATATGGCCAATTTTTTCCCCACTGTGAAACCTGGAGGTACTGTGGTTTGGTGTGGGTGTTACAGAGACAACTCTTATGTCCGCTGACCCAGTTTCATTGTTTCTGGTGCGAGATCCCCCCAAGTGTAGTGATGACGGGAAGCTATAATTAATCAAAAAGGCAACAGCCCAGGCGACTCGCCTGCCTGTTTTGCTTCGTTGGAAGACTTGTGTGACACAATTCAAGGAGCGCATGTGGCCACCGGACACGGTGGTCGTGACCGGTTACTGACAGAACTCATTCAAAAGTATGCAAATGTTTCCACGCTGACTGTGGTGCTCTACAAAGCCCGCTGTGAAGAGTGTCATAAACAGACAACGAACAACAAGAACAAAAAGTAAAAGGGGTTGTTGTGTGGACCATCTTCACACAAGGCTTGGCCTGTCAGTCAAATCAGGTCGACTTAACAGACATGCATTCCTTTCCCTACTGGCTGGTGCAAACGGACTCTAGTCCATGCAGACCTAATGCCACCAAATTCTGCCTGCTGCGTCCTCAGACTTCCGAACGATCAGCAGACTTAACGTAGTACCGCCAAGCTGACATCTTTGTCACGATGGGTGCATGCAAACTTCGCTTCCACAACAGTGACAACGGTTGGGAATTTACGGCTGCCATCGTCACTGAGATAGCTAATGACCAGACTGCAGCCACAGCTTGAGGCTTAATTATTCAGTCATGGCAAACCGAGGTACGCTCAGAACCAAGTGTACGCGGAGAGGGCAAGCGGGGACACCAAGAACACGCTGAATGCTTAGATGATAGATAGATAGATAGTTAGATGATGATGATGATGACTTTTATATAGAGGTATTCTCCACTCTCGTGACTATTCTTTTTTCTTCTTTTTTTAATTTTATAGCACGTTTTTGAATATCCACCAAAGTGGTGTACTTACAGCGCTGTTTGGTTGTTACATGGCTGGTACCACGTGAAAGTGCTGCTTTTCGGCGCGTTCTGTGTGCAACACGTTCTGTGTTTTGCTAGGTCTAAATGACGCCGAGTTCAGCACACCACACACACACACACACCACACCACACACACACATCACACACACCACACACACACACACACTACCACACACACACACACACACACACACAACCACACACACCAAAAACACACACACACATTCACAAACACACACACACACACCACCCACCCCCACAAAAACACCACCCCACACCCACACACACACCACACACACACCACACACACATTCACAAACACACACACACACACACACACACACACACACAACACACACACACGCCATCAGCCTGGTACTGCCTGTCCATCCTTTAAAAACATACTTGGTGTCGGAGGCGAAGGTCGACCTCCGATCATTCTTCCTTCCAGACGAGATCACTCATTTGATCGAAACAGAATTTAACTTGTTTCAGATCAGATGGACAACGGCCACAGGACAATACGGCACAGCCCAGATAGTGGCCACAGAACAACACATCACAAATTGTCTATAAAAGAACAACACAGATCAGACAGTGGGCAGAAAATAACAATCAAGCAGCCCCAAAAAACAAAACAAATCACAGACAACAGCCACAGAACAACAAAACATACACCGCGGACATCACTCACAGACCAGCACAACACAGACAGGGCAGTGGCCACAGAAAGAAAAAGAAAAAAAACACAAATCAGACAACGGCCACAGAACAACAAAACATACACCGCGGACATCACTCACAGACCAGCACAACACAGACAGGGCAGTGGCCACAGAAGAAAAACAAATCAGACAACGGCCACAAACAACAAAACATACACCGCGGACATCACTCACAGACCAGCACAACACAGACAGAGCAGTGGCCACAGAAAGAAAAAGAAAAAAAACACAAATCAGACAACGGCCACAGAACAACAAAACATACACCGCGGACATCACTCACAGACCAGCACAACACAGACAGGGCAGTGGCCACAGAAAGAAAAAGGAAAAAAACAAATCAGACAACGGCCACAGAACAACAAAACATACACCGCGGACATCACTCACAGACCAGCACAACACAGACAGGGCAGTGGCCACAGAACAAAACATCACAAATCAGACAGCGGCCACAGAACAACAAAACACAAATCAGACAGCGGCCATAGAACAACACAGCACAAATCAGACAGCGGCCACAGAACAACAAAACACACACAGCGGACATCACTCACAGACCAGCACAACACAGACAAAGCAGTGGCCACAGAACAACACAACACAAATCAGACAGCGGCCATAGAACAACACAACACAAATGAGACAGCGGCCATAGAACAACACAACACAAATCAGACAGCGGCCACAGAACAACACAACACAAATCAGACAGCGGCCACAGAACAACACAACACAAATGAGACAACAGTCACAGAACAACACAACGCAGACAATAAAGACAGTGGCCACAGAACAACACAACACAAACCAGACGGCGGCCAGAGAACAACACAACACAAATGAGACAGCGGCTACAGAACAACACAACACAGATAAGATAGTGGCCACAGAACAACAACTGACAACACAAATCAGACAGCCGCCACAGAACAACGCAACACAAATCAGAGATCGGTCATAGAACAACACAACAGAGATTAGACACAGAGCGGCCACAGAACAACACAACACAGGTCAGACACACATCGGCCAGAGAGTAATACAACACAGATCAGACACACATCGGCCACAGAACAACACAAAAAAGATCAGACACATATCGGCCATAGAACTAGGCATCACAGATCGGACACACATTGGCCACAGAACAACACAAATCAGACAGCGGCCACAGAACAACACAACACACATCACACAGCAGCCACAGAACAACACAACACAGATCAGAGACTGGCCACAGAACAAACACAACACAGATCAGACCACTGCCACAGACGCAAAACAGACACAGGACCAAAGCCTTTTTTCTTAATTTTTGTATCATGAAAGTCACGAAGTTAAGCATTGAACAGGCATGTTGACACAAATAACTGACTTGAATACTGTTGCCGAAGACAACACTTTGATCAGATGACTGCCGAATCTTGTGGCTGACCTGTGTGACTAGTAGAAAACGTGTTCGATCTGCTACTCAGCAGATCGAACACGTTTTCTACAAGTCACACAGGTCAGCCACAAGATGGACTAGGCAGCAACCACAGTTCAGAACAAACTGGGTCAGCCACAACCCGAAAAGGAGTACAGTCCGAACAGTTTCGTTAGGCAGAAGTCGAACAAATATTAATGATCCCCGGGCGAAAAAGACCACAGCGTGGTGACCCTTATTCCCATCATTCACGGGGGTCGAGGAGATCCACATTGTATCGTCGGAGTTGTTCTTCCCGCTACAAATTAACATGACGTTTACGATACAATATAACTTTATTGCCAAGTGTCAATACAATTGCACTAGGAATGTTTTGTGGTGCCAAGTACACTCATCACACATTCACACCAATCATAAAACAGATTACAAAAACAGCAGACAAACATTCCAGGTAAAAAGTCATTTACGAACAAACAAGATGGTGTCATGGCCGCTGTCCCTAAATCACGATCTCCAAGGAACCACCCCGATATATATGTCAAGGACGCTTTCTGACAGAACGCTCAATAGGTCGATCTTCTCCTTGACTGATCTGTCAATCAAACGGCGCGCGCCGAGGCGCCTCAGCTAATCAGAGCCAACGACTGATTAATAGAACGGTCAACGCGTTAACCGCAGTTACGGCAAACAAAGCCATTCAATTGGAGAGCGCTGGTGTTTTCGCTACGGTCGCTAATTTCTTACCACTACTGCGTGGAGATTAATGCGATAGTAGGACCGCTTTGTTGTCATGGGGAATGCATGCAAAGACGAGTTACTGGAAGCAGGATGAGGGCTCAGGAATTTGAAACTACACCAAAGAGACTTTAGTTTTTTCTCTGATTGCATTGAAAGAAACTAGCAGTGTTCTACCAACTGAAGCACATATTGTAGAAGCTAATACGTAACAGCCGGTCAATGATCTCTGTCTCTCTGTCTGTCTCTGTCTCTCTGTCTGTCTCTGTCTCTCCGAGGCTCTCTCTCTTTGTTATATATATGAAGAGAGAGAGAGAGAGAGAGAGAGAGAGAGAGAGAGAGAGAGAGAGAGAGAGAGAGAGAGAGAGAGAGAGCCATCATCTATCAAATGACAACCAAACCAAGTGCATTAACTGACTTCAGACAGACTGGTGTCTCATTCCAAACACAAACGTTTTTGTCTGAAGACACGAACGGACATCCAGCGCAACTACCTTTATTGAATGCTAATTGTTTTGTTCTTAGTCCTCCAGTCTTTCGCTTTGTTGTTTGCTTTTTAGTTTGTGGGGCAAACATGATGGCCACCCTTCGACCTTTTCACGTAAAATATTCTTTATGATATTTTGGAACGGAAGTTCTGATTGGCTGAGGCTGCTCGGTTGATTGGCAGTCCGGGTCCCTCAGTAGTGGATCTCTGCCAACTGCGCACCATTCCCCGCCATGCACCATCCAAACCCCTATGTCGACCTCTGCCAACTGAGCTCCAATCCCTCTGTGGATCTCTGCCATCTGAGCTCCAAACCCTCTACCAATCTGTGGCAAATGAGCTCCAAACCCTCTATCTATCTCTACCAACTGAGCTCCAAACCCTCTATCTATCTCTGCCGACTGAGCTCCAAACCCTCTCTATCTATCTCTGCCAACTGAGCTCCAATCCCCGCCATGCACCAACCAGACCCCTTCGTTCTTCTTAGTAACGGGATTTTAACGTCCTGTCAACCGCACAGGGTCAGCGGTCAGGAAGACCAGACTCTGTCATAAGCAAATGCACATTTCAGAACCCTTTTCACATGAATGTGAATTTTTTCTCCAGTCAAATCTACAAAATCAATCCGTACACAGAATGTAAAACAACAACAACAACAACAACAATAATAATAATAATAGGGAATTTATAGAGCGAGTTTTAAAGACTAGTTTGAAGGCAGGGATACAAGAGCAAAAATACATGTATATATTTTATTTTATTTTTATTTTTTCAACAAAGTAACAGTTCCAGGAACCAAACTAAATTATATACATACTATATATACACGCACACACATCAAACACAATTCGAATTGTGTTTGGTGTGTGTGCGTGTATATATAGTCTGTATATTGATTATTATGATAATGTAATTTACATTTGTATTTCTGACTTTTCTCAAATGCAGTATATTTTTTTAAGAATCAGATTTTTATTTGTATGTGTTGTTTCTTTACATCTAACGTCATCAGGCTGTGACAGTGTGGAATAATAGTAAATGAAAATTAGTTTGCTGATTAAAGGCAGAAATATACCTAAATAACGCTAAATTCAGTTTGGTTCCCCTTCTGTACTTTCCCCTGTTAAAAGAGAGAGAGAGAGAGAGAGAGAGAGAGAGAGAGAGAGAGAGAGAGAGAGAGAGAGAGAGAGAGAGAGAGAGAGAGAGAAGGGTTTATTAGGCTGGTATCGGCGCCCATTTCGTCTGATTTATTGACACCAGATTAGAGATGTATATATATAATTTACGGGATAAGAAGAGAGTCCAGCCCAGCGCAAACACAGTCACTCGGGCAACGGCTACAACACCTGCACGATAGTGTAAGTAGATAGCTAGGTCAGTGGCGAGAGGAATGACCACCGGACGGCCTACAAAATGACCTTTCCACACCGAATCGGCCCAGCTACGTGTTGGGTTGTTGGCGGCAAGTCGACACTCGCTGATGTCAAGAGTTTGGGCTGTATACACTCCATGCAGGTACTATTGGAGCGATGATGTATTGTGGTAGACCACACGGCCGGCCGTCGACCTCTTACCTGCTTGAGCTGGCGGACTCAGTGCACGAGTCAGTCAGTCGGGTCAGAGCAGAGACCGGTCGCCCACCACGTCAGTGCGGTGTGGACGGTCTTTGACCATGCAGACTCACGGCGCAGGTTGATGCATGGACGACAAGCGCGCAGGGCACGTGCAAACGGACGTTTCACCAACTGCTTCTGATATTGTTTTGTAGCCGTTGGTTATGAAACTCCACACACACGCACGCACGCACGCACGCACGCACACATACACAGAGGTGAAAAAGAACGCTATTTGTTGCGACAAAACACAACGTTTTAGCAGTCATTCTTGTTTCAGAATTTTGTTGTTGTTGTTGTGGTGGTGGTGGTGGTGGTGGTGGTGGTGGTGGTGGTGGTGGTGGTGTGTGTGTGTGTGTGTGTGTGTGTGTGTGTGTGTGTGTGTGTGTGTGTGTGTTAGGCTATGTAACACGGAAATTCGAGTCGCGGCTTTAAGGAAAGCGACCTGCGACAGAATGGAACCGCCCAGCCCTGCTAAAATTTGTACCAAACTGAGAAATCTGCAATGTCGGTAGTCGAAGGAGGATCGGAGGTGGACACACACACACACATACACACATCGAGAGAAGAGGGAAGACAAATTACAGTGGTACTGGCGAAAGCGTGACAAATCTTTCAGCACGATTTGTCACCACGTGGTCACAAAGCATGCCGGGGTGACAAAGCGTACAGTCAGAGCATCAAATTTGACACATTTTGTTATTTGGTGACAAACCGTGCCGCAATATGCTCTCCCTCGCCTGTGTGTGGGTGTGTACGTGCGTGAGTGCGTGCTTGCGTGTGTGTGTGTGTGTGTGTGTGTGTGTGTGTGTGTGTGTGTGTGTGTGTGTGTGTGTGGTGAGTTGCTTGACCATGATACCTCAAGTCAAATGCCGGTGACTCTCTAGTTCAGTTTCCAGGTTTCTCACTGAAGATGCAGCCAAGACTCTTGTTATTCACAATATCCTCTCACGGTTTGATTACTGCAAGTGTCTCCTTATGAATACTCCGAATTCTGTCATCCAACCTCTCCAGAAAATTCAAACCTTTGCTGCAAGACACATTCTGTTTTTCTGTCTTCTTCTTTCTTTCTTTTTTTTTCTTGTTTTTTCTTCTTCTTTTGGGGGGGGGTGTCTTTTTCTATTCCTTTCTTTCTTTTTTTTTAACTTAAAAAAAAAGAGATGGGGGGTGGGGGTGGTGTGGGGGGGGGTGCTCCTTCATATAATATTTGTATTAGTAGGCCTTTGCTCTGTATGTATGTAGAATATTGTGTTTAGGTTAGTATGTATCAAGTGTACATTAGTATTAGCATTATTAGTGTACCTCCTAATAAAGTAAATCTACCCTTCCGCCCCAGTCGGCTTCTCAGCTCCATCAATGACAAAGGTTTTTGGTTCCATGGCAGCAAATCACGCAGATTACTTAATGGCTGTTTCAGATCTACAGACTGGTGTGGGGGTGAGGGGGGAGGGGAGGGGGGACCTGGGGAGGAGGGGGTGGGCGGGGGGGGGGGGAGGCCCATTGCCAAAAACAAGGAAAGCAAGCCAAAAACAAGGAAAGCAAGGTCGCTACCTCCAAAACAGTGACGTCACCCCGCCGTCGCCGCCGTGGCGTCACACAAGTTCTTTGTCCTACACCCAGCATACCTACACGCTGTGCACAGTCAGTCGGTCTCTCTGCCACCACCACCACCACCACCACCACCTCCCCAGCCGCTCTGACCAACCAGCCACACCGTCAACCCCACCCCTCCCATCCCCCCCCCCCCCCCCCACCCCCACCCCCCCTCCTTGACGCGGCGGGTAGCCGGTTGACCGAGTGACCGCTGCGTGACCTGACTGTCGCGGTTGTTTCTCTGACCCTGAGGCGAGTTAAAACTCCCAACCGCCAGCCGCCTGCTTAGGTCTCGTCCCCTTTCTGGGCGGTGGACAGGGCAAAGCCCGTCTCCAAATAGGACAGGGAGCTTTGACGGAGAGGTCCCCCCGTCCAACACAACATGCATGCCCACTGGGGTTGGGGCTGTCGTCGACCTGCCGCTGTGTGGCTTATATGTATCTGTATATCTGCCGCTGTGTGTCTTTTATATATATATATATATATATATATATATATATATATATATATATATAGCAAATAAAAATATATATCTGCCGCTGTGTGTCTTATATATATATATGAGCCAGTGACAAAAGGTCGTACAAAAAATGGGACAAAATGCACTCAGAATTTCAACTCAGAAATTTACCAAACATTTCTGAATTTAATGAAAGAACAAATAATTACTTACAAATAAATAACTTACAACAAAGAAGCAAAAACAAACAAACAAACAAAAAACAACAAAAAAGACAGAGAAAAGAATTATGTCCTTTATTTTTCTGTCAGAAGTTGTGCATCATACTTTTCATTGATTCTCTAGCTCAGAATGTCACAGTAGGGTCTTTGCTTTATTCTCAACCTACATTTGTAATGTGTCTGGTTGTCACAGTGCCCTTTTACCCGCTGAATCCAAGACTATCATAATCATAGTAACATGATTTTATTGTTAAAAACCCTCATAGATGTAGCGTTTTCTCAGTTTAAAATCATATAATGTATGTTTTTAGATAGTTTAATCAAAGGTCCTCCTGCCTCTCTTGTTTTTTTAATTTTATTTGTACTCTGTCTGTCAGTGAGTTGGGTTTCTCTGGTACTGCCCAAGACAGCTGCTGTGACTATCAAATTCGATACACTGCCCCACCCCCCTATTTCAAGTATTGCCTTCCAGCCTTGACAATTCAAACTCTGTAGTGGCATTCGGTTGTCCAAACACCCTTCTCTCTGATCTTCTTTCGTCCGCCTTTATTACACTTTCTCAGAAGCTACGAATGAACGCCTAGAAATTAGGTTTTTCAATTGTTTCAGAATCATCTGTGGAAGATTTCAGGCAATCAACATTTATGTGAAGTACTGGTAACAATCCTGATAATAGCCATGTTCTAGTTTCAGTTCCTGAGGTACTTGGTTGCTTGAATCTTCCGTTCGATATGACGAGTCGGCATGTTCTACACGTCTCCATTAGCAGCCGGTTTGGCTTAGTGGTAAAGCGTTAGGCTGGTAAGCGGAAGGACCTCGGTTCGATGCCGCCTCTTCAAAAAGGTTGTGGTTTTGTGGACACTGTCCTGTGACTTTGTCCATCACTTCCTACTGAAACATTAAAATGGCTCTCATCGCTGCCCATCTTAATGCAGAAGTCATTCTGGTGGTGACAGTGTAGCGATAGGTATATAATCTCCCTCTCCCCCCACCTCCATAACCCCTTCCCCCCTTCTCCCCGTCCCTAATAAGCCGTACGGTTTCTGTGGACGTTAAGCACCATGTTTACTTACTTACACCTCCATACCCCATTCCCCCTTCTCCCCGTCGCTAATAAGCTTTATGGTTTCTGTGGACTTTAAGCACTTAACTTACTTAATCCTTTCTTTTTTTGTTTTACAGATTGTCTCTAATATTCTTTTTAGTATTATCGTCCTGATCTAACCGTACTTACTATTTTTAACATCTGAAGACATTAAGCAGAATAGATTGAATGAATCCTCTTTTCTTTTCTTTTTTGAGGATGTACCTCTGGTGGAGTTTATGTACCTTATATTTATTCGCATGCCGGATGAGAGTTACCGTAGACGACTCAGGTCTTTGGTGTGCTTGTGTGACCTCTTTCGAACGCTAACTAACTCCCATGTTTGTTTGTTGTTTCTGATAGTTCCTCTGAGTCATCTAGGTCACACACAGGTAGGGCAGGTATGGAGGATCGGTACCCACCAAGGCTCAACTAACGTGTTCGACTAGGACTTAGCCGGATTACCACACGTGGTCGAACGCAAGACGCACCTCGAGTGGCGACTTAGTAGAGCTGTCACACAGTCAGTCTTTTAGGTAACAAGGTGCGCCCAGATACTCAGTAGCTATAATATACATGCACACTTTGGGGGACTCGCGCATGCCGACGAGACGTGCTTACGTCACTGCAACGGAAAGACTGACGAAACGGTACTTGCGTGCGAACCATTAATGACCATCCTAGACTCGACCACCCGGTTCGATGGCAATAAAATTTAATAACACACATCCCGTTGATATATCCCTTCTCTTGTGATGCCCTTTAACAAGCTTGGTTACAGGGGAGACAGGGTAAGCAAAGCATTAAAGTATAGTTCCAGGGGAGACGGGGTTAGCAAAGTGATAAAGCATGGCTAAAGAGGAGACGGGGTTGGCAAATTAGTAAAGTGTATTACAAAGGAGACATGGTAAACAAAGTAATAAAGCATAGCTACGGGGTGGGGGTGGGGGTGGGGGGGGGGGGGGGGGGTAAAAAAGTAATAAAGCTACGGGGGGGGGGGGGGGGGGGGCGGGGGGGGGGGGGGGGCGGTAAAGCAAAATAATAACGCATATTACGGGTGAGGCAAGGTAAAGTACAGTGGAGACTGGTGTAAACAAAATAATAACGCATATTACAGGTGAGACAGATATAAGCAAAATAATAACGCATATTACAGGTGAGACAGGTGTAAGTAAAATAATAACGCATATTACAGGTGAGACAGGTGTAAGCAAAATAATAACGCATATTACAGGTGAAACAGGTGTAAGTAAAATAATAACGCATATTACAGGTGAGACAAGGTAACGTACAGTGAAGACAGGTGTAAGCAAAATAATAACGCATATTACAGGTGAGACAGGTGTAAGCAAAATAATAACGCATATTACAGGTGAGACAGGTGTAAGTAAAATAATAACGCATATTACAGGTGAGGCAAGGTAACATACAGTGAAGACAGGTGTAAGCAAAATAATAACGCATATTACAGGTGAGACAGGTGTAAGCAAAATAATAACGCATATTACAGGTGAGGCAAGGTAAAGTACAGTGGAGACAAGTGTAAGCAAAATAATAACGCATATTACAGGTTAGGTAAGGTAAAGTACAGTGGAGATAGGTGTAAGCGAATTAATAAAGCATATTAGCATACACAGGTCGAGACGAGACAGCAAAGGAAAAGAACAAACTTTTTGAACTAGTCAGGTATACTGTTTGAACTAGTCATGTGTACTCTTTGAACTAGTCGGGTGTACTGATTGAACTAGTCAGGTATACTGTTTGAACTAGTCAGGTGTACTGATTGAACTAGTCAGGTATATTGTTTGAACTAGTCAAGTGTACCGTTTGAACTAGTCAGGTATACTGTCTGAACTAGTCAGGCCATACTGTTTGAACTAGTCAGGTGTACTGTTTGAACTAGTCAGGTGTACTGTTTGAACTAGTCAGGTGATCTGCATGTACTGTTTGAACCAGTCAGGTATACTGTTTGAACTAGTCAGGCAAGTCATACTGAACTAGTCAGGTATACTGTTTGAACTAGTCAGGACATACTGTTTGAACTGGTCAGGTGTACTGTTTGAACTAGCCAGGCGATCTGCATGCAGTTCAGTCCTTGCACAGCCGGGATTATAAAAATCCAGTGGGACAAATCAGTCGTGCATGACTCGATGGCCGAGCCTCAGAGGGAGGGCGGTTCAAAGCAGCTGGGGAAACTCAGTCGCCGCTGGCCTGAAGGACTTATTATTAGCATATTAACTTCCATCCCTCCTACGACTGTCGCTGATCCGGTCCATGTGACACGGTCATGGGGAGGTGAAAAGAGCATTTGGAAATGTGGGGAGGGGGGGGGGGGGGGGGGGGGGGGGGGGGGAGGCGTGGCGGGTGCTGTCGGGAGGTTATTAAGAGAGGAGGATAGGGGAAGTAGGTCAGGGGTGACTGACGGTTTATGGGCGATAGGAGTCACGTCTGGTGCTGTTGCTGCCTAGTTCAAATCTCCATTATCTCGCCGCATCGCGTTAGCGGGGATGTGCGTACGCCGGGTGTATTTAATCCGCACATACATCGTCTGTCCGACGACGAGCGACCTCCACGACCCCTGTTTCTGTCCTCCCTGAACTCACATAATTATATGTTCGTGTTCTTTTTGCTAGGTATACTGTATTGTTCACATTCGACAGACGCGCTGTCCTGCCAACTGTAACTTGACTGGTAATTGTATAACACGCACGCACGCACGCGCGCGCGCGCGCGCGCACACACACACACACACACACACACACACACACACACACACACACACACACACACACACACACACTCATCACACACACACACACACACACACACACACACACACACACACACACACACACACACACACACACACACACACTCACTCACTCACTCACTCACTACACACACACACACACACAGAGGGAGATGGAGAAAAGCGGCTTTCTGAAGCCTACGTACGTCAGCATCGCGCCTATTTATAGAACATCACACATTGTACATACGTTATGAAGCCCATGGGGTTCTGAGCAGTTTGGCAACAGCGGCTCAAATGCCACACTCGGTGTAAGACTGAGACCGTCTTTGCCCTATGTACTGGACGTGCGATTATATATATTATTATTTCAGAGCTCAGGAGCTGTGTGAAAGTCGAGGTGGCCGTCCTGGGCTCCCGTCCCTAATAAGCCTACGGTTTCTGTGGACGTAAAGCAACACTTCAACTATTATTATTAATTTTAGTACGGTACGGCAACTTCTACGCTACCGTGTCCAAAAGTGTACGTAGCTACACGGGTGGTCTTGAGTAAGTAAGTAAGTAAACATGGTGCTTAACGTCCACAGAAACCATAAGGCTTATCAGGGACGGGGAGAAGGGGGAAGGGGGTATGGAGGTGGGGGAAGAGGGAGATTATATACCTATCGCTACACTGTCACCACCAGAATCATTCCTGCATTAAGATGGGCAGCGATGAGAGCCATTTTAATGTTTCAGTAGGAAGTGACGGACACAATCACAAGACAATGTCCACAAACCACGACCTTTTCGAAGAGAAAGGAGAGCCGAAGCGGTATTGAACCGAGGTCCTTCCGCTTACCAGCCTAACGCCTTACCGCTAGGCAAAACCGGCTCACAATGTGGCCTTGAGTAGGTAGGTAGGTAGGTTTGCTTAATGTCCTCAGATGTCCGTTGACATATCAGGGACAAGCTGAGACCAGTGCCGAAGCATGGTTCAATACTGCTTTACGTCCACGGAAACCAGAAGGCTCGTTAGGACACCGGACAGCCCAGGACGGCCACCTCGACTCTCACACAGCTCCTGAACTATGCTGGCCTTGAGTCGGCGGTGTTTGCTGTATATAGTTTAGGCCTCTTTCTGCCTGTCACTCCAGGCGTTTCACACTCACCTGTCAACCAACCTGCTGACCGCTTAACCCCCACCCCCCACGCACCCGCGACGGCTCAGGCTCCACACTCCCCGGCTGCCCACTGACCCCTTCAGTGACCTACCTGACCAGAGGCAGGCAGCGGTGATCAGTGTGGCGGCGAGCGGCGCTGGGGTCCACCTGTCCGAGCTGACCACAGAGATATAGATAGCTATAATTATCTGTGGGGGTGACGACCGCTGAGGTTGTGGCTACTGACCGGGTCCCTAGCTGGTGTGTGCATGCACGCTCAACGAATGAGTGCATAGACCTCACGTAGACAGACATTTCTTTTAATCGAGAGAAAAAAGCAAAGAAAAAAAGAAGAAATGTTAGAAAAAGGAATGAAACCGACAGTAAATCTCTCGGCAACAGAAAATACAGTACTTCCCTAGAAGGAAAAGAGAGAGTGAGAGGGGGAGGGGAGAGAGAGAGAGAGAGAGGGAGACAGACAGACAGACAGACAGACAGACCGTCAGACAGTCAGAGAGATAGACAGACAGAGAGAGAAGAGACAGACAGACAGACAGACACAGAGAGAGAGACAGAGACAGAGAGATAGACAGAGAGACAGAGACACAGAGTCAGACAGAGAGACACTGAGACAGACAGACAGAGCCAAAACGGACAAAATCCCTGACGAAGTGTAAGAGAACTAGGTCATCTCATGGCTAGACAGTAAAGCTTGACGGCCATCACCGGGGACTCTGTAATAGTCCCACACTACTGTGTCCACAGAAGGAGAGAAGGAAAAAAAAAAGAAAAAAAAAAGGGGGGGTGGGGGGTGGGGGGGGGGGATATAGTCTATAGAGCTGTGGAAACGCTGACAGCTATGGGAACATGTATACAGTGCTGGTGAAAGGTTCCCCAAAATATAGACCTAGCTGCCATGTTTTCCGTTCCGTGCTGCTGTCTTCATCCATCTCAAGTCTCTGTCTGCTGCCCGTTTAAAGTTGTGTGTAAATTCAGTTTATAGTCAGTATGCCTGTGTGTGCGGGTCCCTCTGTGTGTGTGTGTGTGTGTGTGTGTGTGTGTGTGTGTGTGTGTGTGTGTGTGTGTGTGTGTGTGTGTGTGTGTGTGTGTGTGTGTGTGAGAGAGAGAGAGAGAGAGAGAGAGAGAGGGGAAGAGAGAGAGAGAGAGAGAGAGAGAGAGAGAGAGAGAGAGAGAGAGAGAGAGAGAGAGAGAATGACTCGTTCATATGGTCGTCTTCAATGATACGGATTTGTTGTGGAAACTAGAGGTGGTGCTAAATTAGGTATCCGGGGCACTGGTAATTAATCATTTTGTGAAACACAAGCTACTTGTGTTTCCGTCTTTCTTTTAATGTGCAAAATCCAGATTCTTTATAAAACTTTTCGCGGCTTGTTCCTCTAACACCTCTTATAATAAAACCTATAGCTTCCAAATGCACGTTTTCGAGCATATTTGAAAGTGTTCCAGAACAGTTATCCCAAACTATGTCGGCGTAGTCAAATTGTGGTAATATGAAGGATTTGTACATAGTTTCCAAGGTTTTTCTGCATAGCTTGTACTTAAAAGAACGTAAACATGAGATAAGAAGGGTTACTTTTCTAATGATACTGTTTATATGTTGTTGTTTTTCCCCATTTTCAGTTACTTTGAAAAATCAGTCCAAGTGTTTGTGACATTCCTTGTCTTCGAGAACAGCATTTCCAAATGGCAGTGGGTAAACTGAATGGTTGTCTTTCTTAAATGTTAACAATGCAGTCTTTTCTTCATTAGAGCTAACTTTCTATTATTTCGCCAACTTATAACTTTTTTTCCAAGTCAGGATTTAAACTAGCTGTCTGTCGCGATCTTTCAATGCGAGTGACATACTTGTGTCATCCGCAAAAAGTTTTATAACAGATTCAATATTTTTGGTTATGTTGTTTATGAGAAATAACAAAGGGCCTAACAGAGACCCCTGTGGAACTCCAGAAGGTATTGTTTTGATTTCGGACTTTTTACCTTTTATAGCAACGGCTTGTTTGCGATTTTGCGATTTTGTAAATAGTTTCGAAACCATACAAAATGGATTGTGTGGTTTTTCCTCGATCGAATGATGCACATAGGTCATGATATATTGATGTGATTTGGTTAACTGTTGATTCGCCTGGCATGAATCCTGACTGGGATGGAGTAATAATATTATTAACATTAAAATAATGGGGGGGAGTGCAGGTTCGCGACGCCCAAACGTCAATATTTAACAAACAGGACCAGTTTGTTTTGTTTGTTTGTTTGGTCATGGTACTACACCTCCACAGAAACCATAAGGCTTATTAGGGACGGGCTTTTATACGGCCCGTAATACTCGCGTAATATACACCTTCTTCGGTTTCCAGTTTAACTGAAACACTGCGCTTCAATGGCAGAACTGAACCGGCCATGCACGCTTCTCAGTTCTGTCAGCTTTAATGGAAACAACGGCGTAAATGGCAGAACAGAAATAAACACGCTTATCATGTCAGCTTCTGAGATCTGAAACTAAACCCCGCACGAAAACAAGCATGTCCGCTTTCATTCGCAGAACGTCCGTGGCAGCCGCAGCACCGGGCCAACGTAGGCTACACAGATTGCTGGAAAACGTGTATAGCTAGCTATAGTGGAAGGAATTCAAACATTAAAGCAGGTGACGTGTGACCTCGTCCGCTCTGCACACCCCACACCCCCCACACCCCCGCCCATTTCCTCACCCCGCTAGCCGCCAGCACCCCGCTACCACCGCCACCACCCCAAGCGCCCCCCCCCCCTCTCCCCTCACCTTACCCCTCCACTCCATCTCACCCCTGCCTTACCACCTGACGCAGACAGGGAAGTTATGGCAGCAATAACAGGAGCGGGTTCACGGGTTCACGGCATGGTCAGCAGGTCGACATGGCGGGCGAGTGGAAAAGCGCTCGAGCGACCCAAAAATAACCCCTGCCTTCACGTCGCGCTACCTCCAACATCTCCACCCACTACCCCCCAACTCCCTTCTTCCCGACTAAAGCCCTCCTCCCCCCCCCCCCCCCCCCCCCCCCCCTTACCCCCCTCCCATCCCACACCTCCCTTTCTGCTGTCGGTTTCTGCTCTACACTTGACCCCAATCAATGGAGCATGCTTCGCTGAAGGTCAACGAACAAAATACGCTTCTATGTTTCTTCTCTGTGAGTCTGGTGGAGCGAACAAGTGACTGGCCTCTAAGCTTATGTATTACCGAGGAGTCACTGGGGGTCTCAGACACATGGTCGTCGTGTTACTTAACTGCGATATTAACGGGAAATGAACCGAGTCTTGTTTTAATAATAATAATAATAATATATTTTATATAGCGCCTCAACAACAATTATATGAGCTCTTAGCGCTGCACAGATCAACAAATGTAATAAAGCACACATCAATATGTTACTTAAATTAGCCTAAAATAAATAAAAAGATTTTTTTTTCTATCTACACATGTTTCATAAAATTTAGACATATATTATTTAGACATTAGACATATAATTATATATAATTTAGACATAACAATCTGCAAGTAATGCATTCCACACACACACACACACACACACACACACACACACACACACACACACACACTACACGCGCACATCCACGTGTGCATCCATAACGGAGTATGCCACTTTGAGCACACTTTGCTTATTAAAACGTTAAGCAACAATCAGTATCTAATCACAGACAAATAAAAGCAGTATAACTAAAACAATGTTTACAGCGTTGTTTTCAGGTTAAAAGAAATAAAATATGATAAAACATAATAAATTTAAAACTAGTAATAAAACAATTATACATAATTCATTTCTTGTGTACCCTCTCTCTTTCTGTCTCTGTCCCTGTCTGTCTGTCGCTCTCTCTCTCTCTGTGTCTCTCCCCCCCCGCCCCCCCCTCGCCCCCCCCCTCCCCCCCCCTCTCTCTCTCTCTCTGCGACATTTGTGTTGTGAACAGATGCGTCTCTCTCTCTCTCTGACAGGTGTTTTGTGAACAAATACGTCTTTAGTTGTTGTTTTTAACGTGACCAGGCACTGGCTCTGTCTGACGTGTACAGGGAGTGAATATCCAAGTGGCTGGACCATACACAGAAAACGATATTTTTTCCGAAAGTATTCAGAGAGAATCGCGGAACAACTAAGAGGGACTGAAGAGCCTTGAGATCTTAGAGTTCTATATGGTGTGTAGGGTCGGAGAAGCTCGCACAGATAGGAGGGCATAGTAACAGAGTTGAGACATTGGTAGCATAGGGTAGAGACCTTGTATTCTATCCTGGCTTTAACAGGCAACCAGTGAAGAATTTTCAAGAGTGGAGTAGCGCTTTCACGCCGTGGCTTACGAAGGACGAGTCTGGCAGCACTATTTATTCTGTATGCGTTGAAGTTTTGCAAGTTTTGGTCAGGAAGGCCGGTCAAAAGAGAATTACAATAATCAAGACGGGATAGAATGAAGGCTACAGCCAATATATTTGCAGCATCAAGAGTCAGGAAAGAATGGATCTTGCTGATTCTACAAAGCTGGAAATATAAAACTTTACACAACTGATTCACCTGCATTTCCACTGGGAGAGCCTCATCCAAGAACACACAGCAAGACTGATAAGAATCGTTCAGATTGTTGTCATTGTCTGCAGTTGGCGGCAAGGCAAAGTTAACACGAGTCCTGGCGTGCATCATTTTGATACATATCTGATTAGCGATTTTTGTTGTTGTTGTTGTCGTTGTTTTGTTTTGTTTGTTTGTTTTTGCCAGTCAGCCATGTTGGTTATATCGGGTTGATTGTATCAACAGAAACAGGCAATTGCTGATTCAGGCATATTACTTGAGTGAAGCAGT
The DNA here is from genome assembly GCA_018857735.1 of Alviniconcha marisindica. NCBI lineage: Eukaryota > Metazoa > Mollusca > Gastropoda > Provannidae > Alviniconcha > Alviniconcha marisindica. The sequence goes on along the minus strand of JABMCL010002919.1, from coordinate 114,465 downwards.
CACCGTGACTACGTACAAATTTCAAGGGGATAATTATATCCACAGCCTTAATGTGCATTCTGACGGTAAGACACATGCAAAAGCTAAATCCCCACAACACGAAGCAGATTTGCTTCCTTCACTTCAGTGTAAGAGTTCAGTCCGAAGAACTAAGAATAAACTTCTTCTTTTTTTATTACTTTTTTTTTTTTTTTTTTACTGCTACCCCCTCCGCTAGCTTACCCGCCTAGTGAAAAATCTGTCTGTCTGTCTGTCTGTCTGTCTGTCTCTGTCTTTCTCTATCTTTCTCTGTCTGTCTGTCTACCTCTCTGTCTCTCTGTATTGTGAACTGTAAATTATCACGAACAGTGAAGAGTGTAACATAAAAAGTGGAAAAAGTGTTAGCCCTGTTCACAACGAACAGTGAAAAGTGTAACAAAAAAAGGATAAAAAAGGATTAAATAAAAATTCGTGAAATATAAACTAACTATACAATGCGAAAGGTTTATGAGCATGTCAACAACAATTCAGGCTTTTACGCGATGCGCTCATTTACACACATAAAAATAAACGCACACACACACGCACACACACGCACACACACACACACACACACACACACACACACACACACACACACACACACACACACACAACACACACACAAACCAAAAACAAACAAACAAAACAAACAAACAAACAAAACAAAACAAAAACACTCACACACACACACACACACACACACACACACACACACACACACACACACACACACACACACACACACACACACACAAAAACAAAAACAAAACAACAACCAACAACTCACAAACACTCACACACACACACACACACACACACACACACACACACACACACACACACACACACACACACACACACACAAACACACAAACACACACATTAATGTGGAAAAAACATGTTCATAATGAGCAGTAAAAGGTATCGCGAGCAGTAAACTGTGACGCACACACACATAAAACACACACATAAAAAGCAATTCTGTCTCTCTGTCTCTGTCTCTCTGTCTCTCTGTCTGTCTGTCTCTCTCTTGAAAATAACTCAACTGTGGGAAATATCTGGACGTTTCCTTCTTGGGGTGAGGGGGTGGGAGTATACCAGAGGGGAAGGGAAGCACGGATGGTAAGGGGGGGGGGGGGGGGGGGGGACGGAGCAGAAAAAATATTTTGCCTACCCCTGCTGGCAAGGGGTGAAGAGGAAAAATTCCGCAGGTGCATAGATCTCGCCAGTATACAACGCACATACCTTATAGGCTGCTTGCTACTGGAGATACCGCTGATACTAGTCTGGAGAGAGAGAGAGAGAGAGAGAGAGAGAGAGAGAGAGAGAGAGAGAGAGAGGGGAGGGGATGTCGCTCAGTATCAGCAAAGACTAGTACCCTTCGGAAAGGCCCGGAACTGAGGTCTTTGAGACCAGCATAGTTCGTAACTGGATGCAGGGACCAAGGTCACAGGCGCGTGTTGAGCTTGACTGTCCGTGGCGGAATGAGAGAACATCACGGTAGTCTCACGTAGCATAAGTCTCCGAAGGCTGATGGTAGTGATAATCAAAAGAGTGTGTGCCTACCTAGTCCGACGTACAGAGAGTACAGTCCCCCCCCCCCACCACCCGCAACACACACACACACACACTGACACACACACACACACCAGGCTTCTCACTTGTCCGAAAACTGCTATCCGACGCGCCATTTATTTGTCCGACGTGCCGATAATCCGATATAACTGCTTGCGCGAATATTCCTGACACGGGCGACCGGTTTTTGTTGTTGTTATTGTTGTTTATGTTTTCGTTATTTTGTGATGAGCATATATACCTTTAGGGGGATAGGCTACACACACACACACACACACACACACACACACACACACACACACACACACACACACACCACATACACACACACACACGACACCCCTAAATTTCAAGGGAACTTACTCCAACAGTTCAAAATCAAAATTCAAAATGGCTATTGCTGGAGTCTGTCAAAGGTTTGCGAGAGATACACCACCACAAGAAAGCGGAGCGGACTGGTCTCTCCTGGTGCTGCTGACAACCAACTTCATCAATACCATCAAACTAGAGGTTGGAGGACCATCCTGGAAGGTCCATCCTGCTTCGTACTTCCTGAACGTGCTCTGTTCCTTGGTTAACTGGCCGTAGTTGTTGAAATATTGCTTTACGTCCACAGAAACCGTAGATTTATTAGGGACGGAGCCCAGGACGTCCACCTCGACTTTCACACAGCTCCGGAGCTCTGACTGTACGTACAAAACCACGTCAGTTAGGTACTTGCTCTGTTCCTTCACGTTAACTGGGCGTACAAAATCAAGTCACTTACGTACTCGATCTGTTCCTTCACGTTATCTGGGCGTACAAAATCAAGTCACTTACGTACTCGATCTGTTCCTTCTCGATCTGTTCCTTCACGTTAACTGGGCGTACAAAATCAAGTCACTTACGTACTCGATCTGTTCCTTCACGTTAACTGGGCGTACAGAATCAAGTCACTTACGTACTCGATCTGTTCCTTCACGTTAACTGGGCGTACAAAATCAAGTCACTTACGTACTCGATCTGTTCCTTCACGTTAACTGGGCGTACAAAATCAAGTCACTTACGTACTCGATCTGTTCCTCGATCAGTCAATCAGTCGGTCAGGAAATCCTGCCTCTTTTCTTCTTTTCTTTTCTTCTTTCCTTTTCCGTCACGATAATGATGAAAATGATAATCAACAATGACAATAATTAACAATCATCATCACAGTCGTCATGACAATGATGATTACACTCTATAAAGAATAACAGCCGCCTGATCTTTTAGTGAGCCGGTTTGGCCTAGCGGTAAGGCGTTAGGCTGGTAAGCGGAAGGACCTCGGTTCGATACCGCTTCGGCTCTCCTTTCTCTTCAAAAAGGTTGTGGTTTGTGGACACCGTCTTGTGACTTTGTCCATCACTTCCTACGAAACATTAAAATGGCTCTCATCGCTGCCCATCTTAATGCAGGAATCATTCTGGTGGTGACAGTGTAGCGATAGGTATATAATCACCCTCCCCCACCTCTCCCCTTCCCTCCCATCCTCGTTTCCCCTCCCTGTCCTCACTTCCACTGACTTCTCTCTCGCTGCACTATTCGTCCGGAAGCATATCCCCTTCCCCACCTCCCCCCCCCTTCTCCCCGTCCCTAATAAGCCTTGTGGTTTCTGTGGACGTTAAGCACCATGTTTACTTACTGATCTTTTGTCGCGTAGACTATTCAAAGCTCGCTGGAAGAAAACAAATAAGTAACTTTGTGTTTTACGCCCAGTCTGCCAATAGGGTTACGTCAGGGCGAAACACATTTTGTCAGCCCACAATAAACGCTAAAAAGATGTACATGCTAAAACTGGTATATAGTCAGGTGTGTTAAAAACAGACTTAAAAAGTGGGTAAAACATAAACAGAATCAAAAATGATCTGCAAGTTTATATTTTGCCCAAAACATTGATTTCTTTCAGAAAGTTAAATGTGTTTTCCAATACCATGTTTTGAAATAAAATTCCCAGTGATTGAGCTGTATAAGGAGTGAGTAATATAAGAATGACTAATGTGGAGAAAAACAGTTATTACAAAATACAAATACAACAGAATTGTACAATTCATAATAAATTCATCAAATGAAAATTTCCCTTTTGGTTCAGTCGATTTCCACAATAAAAAAATAATAAAATAAAAATAAAAATTATAGGACGATTGGACAAAGGTAAAATAATACAAATAAAATAAAACTGAGTGTTACGTGGTAAAAACCTTACTGAAGCACATGTCAAACACAGAGAGCCAAAGAAAGAATGAGACCTCCACTCACTCCACGCACCGCGCGCGCGCACACACACACACACACACACACACACACACACACACACACACACACACACACACACACACACACACACACACACACCACACACACACCACGCAACACACACCACACACACACACGCAGCACACACACACACACACACACACACACACACACACACACACACACACACACACACACACACACACACACACACACACACACACATTCTTTCTGTCTGTCTGTCTGTCTCTGTATATATAATAACATATATAACAGAAATAAAACAGCAGCAACAACAGAAACAGGCATGGAATGTTTTGTGGCTTCAAAACCAGTCATTGAAGTTTGACGTCTTTCGCAACGCATGCGTGTGTTCCCTGAAAATAAAAACTACTGACGTCAACACCATGCCGATCTTTAAAACCACACAAAGACTGATGATGACTATCTTTGATGTGATACAGATCAGGCCATTTGGGAGGAGGGAGGGGATTGGGGGGGGGGGGGGGGGAGGACGAACAAAAAAACATGATGGCTGAATAGACGAGCAACCGGCCGGAAAATCGAAGAGAACACAGTCCTTCCCCGTTAAAAGTTCGCTAAGATCGCAACGCAGGGGTATCGGTTAGTCAAGGATCTAATGATTATCTTGAATGTTATCTCTCTGACATAACGACTCGTACTTCGTGTCGGGTATGGGCCCAGTTAAAGGGTCGGTGACCCAAATGCAAGACGTTGACACTCCTCTTTCTCTCTCTCTCTCTGTGACCTCTCTCTCGCTGACCCCACTTCCCTCTCTGATCTCCCTCCTTCCCTCTCTCTTGATCTCCCACTCTTTTTCTCTGCTCTCTCTCTCTCTCTCTGTGTCTCTCTCTGATCTCCCACTCTCTGGTCCCGCTCTCCACTCCCCCCCTCCCCTCTCTCTGTGTCTCCTCTCTGATCTCCCACTCTCTGGTCCCGCTCTCCATCCCCCCCCCCCCCCCTTCTCTCTCTGTGTCTCCTCTCTGATCTCCCACTCTCTGGTCCCGCTCTCCACCCCCCCCCCTCTCTCTCTGTGTCTCCTCTCTGATCTCCCACTCTCTGGTCCCGCCTCTCCCACCCCCCCCTCTCTCTCTGTGTCTCCTCTCTGATCTCCCACTCTCTGGTCCCGCTCTCCACCCCCCCCCCCTCTCTCTCTCTGTCTCCTCTCTGATCTCCCACTCTCTGGTCCCGCTCTCCACCCCCCCCTCCTCTCTGTGTCTCCTCTCTGATCTCCCACTCTCTGGTCCCGCTCTCCACCCCTCCCCTCTCTCTCTTGTCTCCTCTCTGATCTCCCACTCTCTGGTCCCGCTCTCCACCCCACCCCTCTCTCTCTGTGTCTCCTCTCTGATCTCCCACTCTCTGGTCCCGCTCTCCCACCCTCACCCCTCTCTCTCTGTGTCTCCTCTCTGATCTCCCACTCTCTGGTCCCGCTCTCCATCCCCCCCCCCTCCTCTGTGTCTCCTCTCTGATCTCCCACTCTCTGGTCCCGCTCTCCACCCCCCCCCCCCCTCTCTCTCTCTCGTGTCTCCTCTCTGATCTCCCACTCTCTGGTCCCGCTCTCCACCCCCCACCCCCCCTCTCTCTCCTCTGTCTCCTCTCTGATCTCCCACTCTCTGGTCCCGCCTCCACCCACCCCCCCCCCCCTCCCCTCCTGTGTCTCTCTCTTCTGATCTCCCACTCTCTGGTCCCGCTCTCCACCCACCCACCCCCACCTCTCTCTCTCTCCCCCTCCCCACCTCTCTCTCTCTCTCTCTGCGATCTTTCTTTCCCTCCTCCTCCCCATCCAGCCTTCTCTTCTGATTTGTCTCCAAATGTGGATATTCAGGCAAGTAAGTAAACATGGTGTTTAAAGTCCACAGAAACCATAAGGCTTATTAGGGACGGGGAGAGGGTGGGGGAGGGGGTATGGAGGTGGGGGAAGAGGAAGATTATATACCTATCGCTACACTGTCACCACCAGAATGACTCCTGCCGCATTAAGATGGGTAGCGACGAGAGCCATTTTAATGTTTCATTAACTGTGAGGGACAAAGTCACAGGACAGTGTCCACAGACCACAACTTTTGAAGAGAAAGGAGAGCCGAAGCGGATTCGAACCGAGGTCCCTCTGCTTAGCAGCCAAACGCCTTACCGCTAGGCCAATCCGGCTCACCATTCAGGCATCTTCTTTCTTGGTGCTTTACGTCCACGGAGGCGAGATGGTCTATTAGGGACGGGGACAGAGTGGGAAGGGGACGACAGAGTGAAGGCTCGACCGCGGAAACCGTCCGAAAAAGACAGGAGAGATCGTGGACCGCCGCCAGAACAATGGAAGTGTTAAGGCGGTGTCCCTTCGCCATTGCCCAGCGACTTGTGCACTGCGCAATTGCTGTTTCAACTGCTGTGCTTGGCCAGAGTCACAAAGACAATGTCCGTTGCACTGCTGTTGACGATCAACTTGGACAACTCCAGCAAAGGAAGTCCAGCTTTCTTAGCCCAGCTCCACCTCCCTACTCATGATCTCTTCTGGGCTAAGTTGAGGGTCCAGCTCCACCTCCCTCCTCTAAGATATCTTGATCTTTTGATCTCGCCTGGAACCCTGACCATTCAGGCAAATGCATTAGCCTTTTATATATCTATACATTTTGGTGGTTACGTATACACGTGGTTGTGGAGATTCAGGCAATTGCATTAGCCTTTTCTATAACTATACATTTTGATGGTTACGCATACACGTGTTTGTGGATATTCAGGCAATTGCATTAGCCTTTTATATATCTATACATTTTGATGGTTATGTATACACGCGATTGTGGATATTCAGGCAATTGCATTAGCCTTTTCTATATATCTACACGTTTTGGTGGTTATGTATACACGTGTTTGTGGATATTCAGGCAACTGCATTAGCCTTTTATATATCTATACGTTTTGGTGGTTACGTATACACGTGTTTTTGTAACTTATAGTAGCTGTCAGGTGCCGCGGAGTGGAATCTGTAAATAAATAAATAAATAAATAAATAATAATAATAATAATATAATATGGAATTTACAGAGCGCTTTCGGAGACTCAAAGCGCTTTGCAACTTAAAGAAAAACATGCAACGCACAAATACCCAGCTACAAATCAATGGCATATAAATAAACAAAACATACAAAAATTCAAAAACTTTTTCATACAAAGCATGGAAAAATATACGTACACACATGATCAGAATGCGTAAACACATGCACAAACAATGCAGAACTTTTGCAATAATAATAATAGATAACTTTTGTATAGCGCTATTCTCTGGTGTAAACAAACTCGCTGCGCTTTACAACATTCTCCGACATTTTCTACGTTAAGTGAGAGAAAGAAAAGAAGACAAACTGAAGGTAGCATGTGCAATGGAAACCACCTAAATTCAAAATATTTTCTATATGGTTTAATCAGTAGCGATTTGGAAGAGTGCGTGATACTCAACTTTCGAGACAAAATTTCAGAAAATTAAGCGTTGTATGGTTTAAATGTATATATATATATATATAATATATAATAGCGCCACTCGGTAGAGTAGCTGTCCTGAAGTATCTGATCTTGTCTAAAATTATCCACCTATGGATTATATTGCCAAATCCATTAGACAGTCTTATGGAAGCGTTGAAGAAGACCGTGTTTCAGTTCGTATAGAATAGAAAACAAGACACGATAAGTAGAAAAGTAACCTTCAGATCTACCAAACATAAGACATTATATTAATGCACCGAAGCTAAGTCGGATACGAAAATTAAAGACAAGTGATCACAAACGGAAAGGTATTATTACACCAACTTACCCTAGAGTAATTAATTCCCTACTCAGGAACAGAATTTTAATCAGTTTTGGATTCACGTATTGAAGGCATATAAGGAGTTGGTAACAAATACGTGTGAGAGAAAAATGAAGAAGAAAAAAAGAAAAGATTATTTTTTTTGTGAAAAGAACACGTGTGGAAAAAATTAGAACATGCACCATTAGAATCTCTTGTCTTCTGCAACAATAATATTCTGGTTGTAAAAAACAACAACTTATTTTATTATTATTAAACAGGGATAGACAAAGGTGCCTCGCATTAAACATAAATTATTCGAACAATCTCGCATTAAACATAAATTATTCCAGCAATCTCGCATTAAACATAAATTATTCCAGCAATCTCACATTAAATATAAATAAATTAGAGCAATCTCGCATTGAACATAAATTATTCGAGCAATCTCGCATTAAACATAAATTATTCGAGCAATCTCGCATTGAACATAAATTATTCGAGCAATTCGCATTAAACATAAAGTATTCCAGCAATCTCGCATTAAACATAAATTATTCGAGCAATCTCGCATTAAACATAAATTATTCGAGCAATCTCGCATTAAACATAAATTGTTCCAGCAATTTCGCATTAAACATAAATTATATGAGGGGAGTGGGGAGTGGAGGGGATGACTTGCCATCGCCTTCCTCTAACCTGTATAAATATCCTCTCTTTTTTTCTTCTCTTTTTTCTTTTTTCCCTTGTCTTTTTTTTTTTTTTTTTTTTTAATGCAAGGACTATGCATTGTTTCTCGTTAGCGAAGAAAGGCACAAATTGAACACGGCCGTGTGAATGGTGCAGTGGTGCAGAGAAGAGGACTGAAAAATGATAATAAAAATATTTTAAAAATATTTGAAAAAGAGAGACAGAGAGAAAACAAAACAAAAAACAAAAAAAGAAAAGAAAAGAAAAGAAAAAAAGAAGAAAGAAAAGAAAAAGAAAAAGAAAAAGAAAAAAGACGAAAAAGATGAAGGGGGAAAAAAGAAGAAGAAAAGGTCGGCAGCCATCTTTACGTTAGGTGCACATGCTCCCAGTTGAACCCCAAAGAGAAACTGGGGAGAAGCCGACTTCGCGTAGCACCGCCCCTACAGAAAAGGCAGGAAAGCAGTTGGCTTGTCGACAGACGATTCGACGGGAGGCGCGGTGAAAAAATATGGCGTCCAAATGCTGCCATAATTCTCTCTCTCTCTCTCTCTCTCTCTCTCTCTCTCTCTCCTCTCTCTCTCTCTCTCTCTCTCTCTCTCTCTCTCTCTCTCCAAGTCCGAGACTACGAATACTGTTTCCTCGAAGATGGTCATACAAATGGCCAAAATGAAGTTATTTTGAGTTCACATCTGCTTGTCTCTTTGTCAGGGTCTGTAACATGCGTGTCTGTCTGTCTGTCACAGTCTTTCTCGAGCCCTGATATAACCAGCCTCGTGATCTGGGTGTTAACACTCAACCCCCCCCCCTCCCCCCCTCTCCCCAACCCCCCTCTCTGTCTGTCTCTGTCTCTCTGTTTCTTTCTCTCTGTCCTTGTCTCTGTCTCTCTGTCTCTGTCGGTCTGTCTGTCTGTCTGTCTCTGTCTCTGTTTCTGTCTCTGTCTCTGCTATGCTACGGTTATGAATGTATGCGAAGACAATGCCACTGCTGAGGCATTTTTGACTTTAAACAAAAAGATCACTCCTTCGCAGACATGGATTTTCCACGGTGATGACTGGCTCAGTTCCTGCTGCCTACCAGTAAGTACCACACTAAACGGGTAGGGCTACTGTCGACTGTTTAACACAAAACAGACAGAACCTCACGCACTCAGTAGCCCGTTGTATTGTTTTAAGCTGGGTCTCGGTTGAGTCACACCCCGAGAAAAGTCACAAACTTAATACATAAAGCTCAGAATCGTCTCTTTGCAGCACTATTATAATGACAGGATTCGCAGACAGCCACTGTTCGGGTCACACACATCAGTCTAATCCCTCTCTTTTCAAGCCCCCTATATCTGGGGGGACGGGAGTGGGGATTGGGGAGAAGGAGGGAGGGGGTTAGAGGAGGTCCGGGGGGGGGGGGGGGGGGAGGCACAAAACAAAAACTCCATCCATAGTGTACGTGTCAGACACCTTTTACTTTATATTTATTTATTTTGGTTTGTAATGGTGACAATTTTTACCTCATTGAAATATCTTCTGACAACCTGTGTCTTCATGCAGTGGCAGCTCGTCTAACCACATTATTTTTAATACCTAAGTCAGACTGGATATGAATGGACAAGGCCGGGTGGGGGTGAGTGGGTGGGGGGTGGAGGCATGCATTTGTGTGCATCTGTGTGTGTGTGTGGGGGGGAGAGGGAGGGGAGAGAGGAGAGAGAGAGGAGGAGAGAGAGGGGAGAGAGAGAGAGAGAGAGAGAGAGAGAGAGGGAGGATGAGAGAGGTGGTAGGGGGAAGGGGGTGTAGATGAGACATACAGACAGACAGAGACAGAGAGAAAGACAAAAAGAAGCATGGAGTGTGAGGCAGAGAGAGACTGGGGGACCGGGAACCAGAGAGAGAGAGAGAGAGAGAGAGAGAGAGAGAGAGAGAGAGAGAGAGAGATGGTAATGGGGGGGGGGGTGTAGAGAAAAATCAAAAGCATCTAGCCCCCCCCTGTATCAGTGATGCCATGTCCATGAACGTTATTTCACACAGGCAAAATTCAGACAAGACAGAAGGTATTATTAGTACACCACTACAATGCTTCCTGGTCGAGCGATTTGTATCGTGGATTAGTGGAGTTATTTGCCCACTCCAAGCCTCGCTTCCCGGTGCCCTTCCTCCAAACTCTCGCATCCGTTTACAGTTCGCGCCCTCCGAAAGATGGATGCTAATAAGACTGAAAACAGAATAGCAGCGAAGCACGCAAGTAGGCATCAGGTGCGGCCTCCCCGGGTAAAAACTATTTATGTTCCGTCTCGATTCAAACGAGTTTGAGTTTGATTAGTGCTGACGTAAAAAAGCTATGTGGGCGGCTGTAAAAGAAACCCCAGAATCTGAATTCTCTGTTAAAGCTTACTGCCATACCGCGAGCACCAATGAAAAACTCGTCAGTTAGCCGACAAAGGACAGTTTTCGGATACCTATGTCGTTACCAGTTACAGCAGTGATTGGAGGAAAGCTGTAAACCGATGCTTGGACTTTGAGATCTTTGCAGGCTGTGCACGGGTCCGTCGGTTTGACCTTAGTCCGTGGCCTGAATTTTAATAGAAATTAATCTTCACTAGTGTGATATGATCAGTTTCACATGATGGGTCATCTCTTTCACGCCTGTACGATAAAATGAATAGCACAATTTCCGCTTTCAATGATGTCCGTCATCACCGGGACAATGACTGAATTCATGGACTGTATCTCACTGAGTAATTCACGACTACACGACTAACTGGGCGTTGGAAACGATTTACAAATCAATGATCTACCCCTTAATGAACAGATATACTGAGGGAGAAAAAGAAGAAAAGAAAAAGAAAAAAGTCGACTTACGCAGTTGACGAAACTGGTTTATTCACAAAGCGGCAGGCCTGCGTGATTTTGATTATTTTGATAGGTACCACCTTTCAAACTGAAAAGTATTATTATAACTATAGACGGGAGACAGAACGTTTCTCAGTCTCGGGTCATGGAAATTAAACAAATGGAACAAGAACAGAAACAATTAAACAACAACAAAACAAAACAAAAAATAAAAACAAAAACAACCCCCCCCCCCCCCCAAAAAAAAGGGGGGGGGGGGGGTACAGATTCTGTGCGTTTTGGAACATTTCGCGCACCATAGTGACGACGCATTCCATGCTTACTTACTCCTGGCTGAGGCACGCGCGCAGTGGAGCGACCCACTGAACTCTTGTGCCGGTCACCCTGTCAATCCGGTGCACATGACCTTCGGCTGACGCACGCAAGCTGAACTCGGAAAACGTGGACCGGGACTGGGACTGGGACCTCAAGCGAAGTCGTCACTACTTTTATGGCTTGCGCTACCGCGGAAGTTTATTTAGTCTGGAAAATGTGTATGTGTGCAAATCATTGTAATAAAGTTTTGGAGAAAAAAGAAAAGAAAAGAAGAAGACCTCTCAGTAAATCTGGGTTGGGTTTAGGCATAGAAAGTTTCGTCAACAGCCCGAAACCCAGCACCGAGTGCCCGGCTGTGGTAGCCTTGGCATATTATTGATCCGGCATCACACTCATTCAAAATTGATGACGCCGTGCAGGCCCCATTCCCCTCAACGCGAGAAAAGCGCGCTTTTGTCCTTCGGTGTTGATCAGGCGAAACAAACTTGCAGTCATCGGCACCGCTCATCAGAACGCTTTGGCCAATCGCATCAGAGAATGGCGTAGACTTCGCATCAGTCATGGCGCACCGGCGCCTTGACCTAGTTGCCTTTGTGTGACCTCGTTTTTTCACCCCGGCCTCACCTCTTCTCGTTTCGCCCCCACAGTGCATTGCCCAATGGGCTTGTTTGCGGTGAACCTGTTTTCTTGCAAACCCGCTCCAAAAGTGTCTAGTGTGGACGACTGAAGACAAAAATCCCTCTTCAAGCCGCACCGCTGCATCCACGAAATTTATTCCCTTCTCAATATTTACCGCTGGTAGTTACAGTAGCTTCGCCGGTTTTATAGTCCACAATTATCTGAGCAACACTGATCAGAAGGTGTTCTCTGTCTCTCTGTTCTGTCTGTCTGTCTGTCTCTGTCTCTGTCTGTCTGTCTGTCTGTCTGTCTCTCTGTCTCTGTCTCTGTCTCTGTCTCTCTCTCTCTCTCTCTCTCTCTCTCCTCTCTCTCTCTCTCTCTCTCTCTCTCTCTCCGCCTCCAAAATAGAAAAGACAGAAAACATGGCAGGTACATTTGAATGATTACTTATAGAAATCGCTTTCCCCGAACAGGGGCAGTGGCGTGCGAGAATGTTGCAAAAAGTGCCTAGACTCCGTTTACTTTATCGCCCTGATATAACAATATTTGTTGACTGGGCGTAACTTACAGCAAGTCACTACTACTATCGTTAACTTTGACCGGCGTTGTGATAGCAGATACTGCTGTCGATTTTGCTTGTGGGGGAAGAAAAAAACAAAAACAAAAGCAACTTATGGAGTAGACGAAGTGTCTGCTCGGAGTCCTTAAAAGCAAAAGCAATCAGCAAATGTTTTTTGGCTGCTGCCTGCGGTTGCTTAGACAGGTTACTGCGTTAAAAAGGAAAGTAATTTTTGTTTCTCCAGTGTGAGCCGGTTTGGTCTAGCGGTAAGGCGTTAGGCTGGTAAGCGGCAGGACCTAGGTTCGATACCGCTTCGGCTCTCCTTTCTCTTCAGAAAGGTTGTGGTTTGTGGACACTGTCTTGTGACTTTGTTCATCACTTCCTACTGAAACATTAAAATGGCTCTCATCGCTGCCCATCTTAATGCAGAAGTCATTCTGGCGATAGGTATATAATCTCCCTCTCCCCACACCTCCATAACCCCTCCCCCTTCTCCCCGTCCCTAATAAGCCGTACGGTTTCTGTGGACGTTAAACACCATGTTTACTTACTGTTTCTCCAGTTTCTAAAACCTCAGTTCCATTATTCCCTAGCTCTCTCCCACCCACACCCCACCCCCTCTCTCCCACCCACACCCCTCTCTCCCACCCACACACCCACCCCTCTCTCTCTCTCTCACCACACGTGACGATGTAGGTTAGGGGGCAAAGAAACCTGATCCAAATAGTCCACACCTGTAGTGACCTCTGTACGACCTCTCCATGCGGCAGTGACCCCACGGTTGCTTCCCCCCACCCCCCACCCCCTCATCTCCCCGCCGCTCCTCCCCCCTCCTGCAGAGCATTGTTCGTACACAGCGCATACTGTTTGTTGTGTTACGGCTTTGGGCTCCCCAGTCGCTCTCCACGTTACATGCTTCGTGGTTTGCACGTAGCTCGTGTCAACAGTCCAGTCTGCGGTAAATCGACACTGGCCGGCTCTGATAGGCAAAGTGTTCTACACACTAGGTAGGCAGTGTTGCTTAATGTCCTCAAATGTCAGTTGACATATTAGGGACAAGCTGAGACCAATGCCGAAGCATGGTTCAATATAGCTTTACGTCCACGGAAACCAGAAGGCTCGTTAGGACGGACAGCCCAGGACGGCCACCTCGACTCTCACACAGCTCCTGAACTATGTCCACACACTTGCGTTGCGTCCAGGGACAAGTGTTCTACACATTTGCGTTGCGTCCAGGGTCAAGTGTTCCATACACTGGCCTCGCGTTTAGGGACAAGTGTTCGACACACTTGCGTTGCGTCCAGGAACAACTGTTCCATACACTGGCCTTGCGTTGCGTCCAGAAACAAGTGTTCCATACACTGGCCTTGCGTTGTGTCCAGGGACAAGTGTTCCATACACTGGCGTTGCGTCCAGGGACAAGTGTTCCATACACTGGCCTTGCGTCCAGGGACAAGTGTTCGATACACTAACGTTGCGTCTAGGAACAAGTGTTCCATACACTGGCCTTGCGTTGCGCCCAGGAACAAGTGTTCCATACACTGGCCTTGCGTTGCGTCCAGGGACAAGTGTTCCATACACTAGCGTTGCGTCCATGGGGAGCATGGCTCATGTCGACTCATACCTTTGCGACCACAAAAACCAGGCTCGCCTGAACTGCTTTTGTATAACTGTAATTAAATGAAGTGTACCAAATTTAGATGCGCTTGTTATTGACCTGTTTTGATGTAATTGTAGCAGCTGTTGACTTTGCTGCGCCTGTGAGCCAGATTTTTACCTGTGAAATGGCCACGTGTTTGGAACTAGTGGGGTGGAACAGGTTTGAATGTGTGGCTGTATTCGGTTGACGGGACGTTAAAATCCAAGAAATAACTGAATGACTCGGGAAAGGAATTAACTGGAGAGAGAGAGAGAGAGAGAGAGAGAGAGAGAGAGAGAGAGAGAGAGAGAGAGAGAGAGAGAGAGAGATCTTTATTCGCATTATTAGCCGCCTGTGATAAACTTAAATAATAATGATGATAGTAACATATTTATCAAGCGCAACATCTTGTGCGTAGATACTACTCTAAGCAAGTGCACGCACGCACGCACGCACGCACACACACACACACACACACACACACACACACACACACACACACACACAGGCACCTGCACACACGAGTGTACTGACTATGCAAAACTTTAGCTACACAAACAGACAACAAACCGAGACTTGATGCGGAGGAAGGCGGCAGCAGCACGGAACGGAAAACATGGCAGGTCTGTTGTTTCGAAGAAAAAAAATGTCTTGAGGTTTGATGTGAACGAGTCCGGGAGAGAGTATTTCTGACGGAGAGGAAGGGGAAGGTCATACTATGCAGAGGCACCGAAGACAGAAAAGGCGCGGGAAACAACGGTGGAAAGTCTGGTACATGGCATCTGGAGGCTGAGAGTATCAGCATCACAAAGTTCAGTTAAGTCCACGCAAAAATATTAGCCGAAAATATCAAGGCCACATTCTGGCAACGGTCAAAGCCAGATGACGATGATGATGTGGAGCTTAATGTCCCTCGGATGTCGGTTGACATAATTATTAGGGACAAACTGTGACCAGTGCGTAAGCATGGTTCAACTGATGTTGCTTTACGTCCACAGAAACCACAAGGCTCATTAGGACGGGGAGCCCAGGACGACCACCTCGACTTCCAAACAGCTCCTGAACTCTGTCACAGCCAGATAGCTAGAACAGACATAAAAGCCAGTGGTCAGTCAGTTATCGGTCGTGTTACGTTGCTTGTGCGGGTCACGCATGGAGTCAGGAAAGGTGACTATCCTACTGCCCCCAAATACACGCTTAGGCTGACCACTCCTCAACACTACTTGGATCACTAGACGGACCAGATGGCTTTCGTAACCGAACCGTCTTACTCGCACGCTGTGCGTGAAGCAATTTGCATGCGTGGTAACGGTGTCATGTGTAGTGTGGCGGCCATGTCAGAGAGGAACACATTTTGAGTAGGAGAAAATCAGTTATTAGTTTGGTGTGCCGCTTCGGCCCAGCGGTAAGACGCGGATGCCATCATTATTGAAGCTCTAATGAGGCTGGTACCCAACGGTAAGACGCGGATGCCATCATTATTGAAGCTGTAATGAGGCTGGTACCCAACGGTAAGACGCGGATGCCATCATTATTGAAGCTCTAATGAGGCTGGTACCCAACGGTAAGACGCGGATGCCATCAATATTGAAGCTGTAATGAGGCTGGTACCCAACGATAAGACGCGGATGCATCATTATTGAAGCTTAATGAGGCTGGTACCCAACGATAAGCGCGGATGCCATCATTATTGAAGCTCTAATGAGGCTGGTACCCAACGATAAGGCGCGGATGCCATCATTATTGAAGCTCTAATGAGGCTATTACCACAACGAGGTAAGAGCGCGGATGCCATCATATATTGAAGCTCTAATGAGGCTGGTACCCAACGATAAGACGCGGATGCCATCATTATTGAAGCTCTAATGAGGCTGGTACCCAACGATAAAACGCGGATGCCATCATTATTGAAGCTGTAATGAGGCTGGTACACAACGATAAGACGCGGATGCCATCATTATTGAAGCTCTAATGAGGCTGGTACCCAACGATAAGACGTGGATGTCATCACGATTATTACAGCTCTACTGAGGATAGTAAGAACAAGATGACGCAGACGTAAGTCATGGAGGGTGCAAGTCAACTTCGGCTGTCCTTTCTCTTCAAAAGCTTTATACTTATTGACATTTACTCAGACTGTGGCTTTGCCCCTCCGAATGACCTTTTTTTTTTTTTTTCAATGCCAAAGGCATTAATGCTCACCGGAC
This sequence comes from Alviniconcha marisindica, assembly GCA_018857735.1. Taxonomy (NCBI): domain Eukaryota; kingdom Metazoa; phylum Mollusca; class Gastropoda; family Provannidae; genus Alviniconcha; species Alviniconcha marisindica. The sequence continues at coordinate 97,943 of JABMCL010002919.1, read as the reverse complement.
AAATGCTCACCGATGATACGTTGACTACTTGGGCTCACCAATAACACACACACACACACACACACACACACACACACACACACACACACACACACACACACACACACACACACACACACATGCGACGATTGATTTTAAATTTGAATACTGTTAACATCAACTTTTTTTCTTGTTCTTTTTTTTAACTTCTTCCGACATAAAAACACACACACAAAACAAAACAAAAAACTTCAAAGGCGAAATAAACGTGTCAAACAATTTACGCCAAGAAGATGAGTATTCAAACTCTTTCATCATTTTAGACTATATACAAAGTATGATTTGCTTATATTAATGTCCAAGTGTATGGATGTATTGGATGTATCATCTAACCCTCCACCACCACCAGACCACCCCGACCCCATATTTCAACACACCGCCCATTAAAAACATTTGTGAAGTAT
>JABMCL010002919.1:45000-90000 GCA_018857735.1 Alviniconcha marisindica | reverse complement strand
AATTATGCTGGAGGAACACGCGGTCCAAGCCGTGAGCCGGTTTGGCTTAGCGGTAAGGCGTTAGGTTGGTAAGCGGAAGGACCTCGGTTCGATACCGCTTCGGCTCTCCTTTCTCTTCAAAAAGGTTGTGGTTTGTGGACCCTGTCCTGTGACTTTGTCCATCACTTCCTACTGAAACATTAAAATGGCTCTCATCGCTGCCCATCTTAATGCAGGAATCATTCTGGTGGTGACAGTGTAGCGATAGGTATATAATCTCCCCCTCCCCCCATCTCCCCGTCCCTAATAAGCCTTATGGTTTCTGTGGACGTTAAGCACCATGTTTACTTACGCGGTCCAAAACGAGGTTTCTACGCTTTATCGGGGAGCCCGTCCGGGGTCACAGAACGGTCAGCGCGAGCAACGCTGGGGAAGAAAAATCACCCAGCCTGTGACAGACACGGTGACATCATTTTGTGCCGCTATTTTTTTAATTTTTTGTTGTTGTTGTCGCCGTCTAGCCGTACACTTGCTGGCCTTGGCGATTGTATGTATTATACGCACGGCGCAAGAAAAGTAAGCGTCGCTAAGAAAAACAACAACAACAACAAAAGAAAAACGAAAAAAGAAGGGATGGACTATACGCACGAGAAATTAATGAAAATGCGAACGAATAAAGTTCTTTTTCCGACAGTTAGTGACCCCCTGTTGGTCTGACCTGAAAGTATGTGATCGTTGAATCGAAACTGAAACCCTCCGAAGGAAGACCGTTCGAAAGGCAACCGTAAGGAACTTGAGAACGGAAAGAAACGGGGGGTGGGGGGGGGGGGGGGGGGGGCAGAAAAAATCATGACTAAGACTGATATAAACTGCGTTATCTGTGTTAGTGAAATAACTAACTTCGGAGAGCTGGGGGGGGGGGGGGGGGAACGCTCACAGGAACACTGAAAATGTTTTTCACGTAGCCTACATCATCCTTCAGCCAAGTCAGCTACTGAGACAGTCGGAATCGACTCATCCCCCGGACACGGACTGGATCAGAGCAGACCGACGGACTGACTGGAGTCTGATAGTGTCTCGATCTGACCACTAATACAAAGTGGACCGATTCTGACAAGCCGACCAAACCGAGGAACAGGCTGACCAAAGTGAAGGACAAAGGTGGCTGCACTGGACTCGATGAACATATACTGATACTGACGTGGGAGCAATATTGCACTGGGCTTCAGTGCCAGGATAACCGGACCGGGAAAGCCGATAAAATGAAACAAGGGTATCCATGTGTGTGTGTTTGTGTGTGTGTGTGTGTGTGTGTGTGTGTGTGTGAGGTGAGAGAGAGAGAGAGAGAGAGAGAGAGAGAGAGAGAGAGAGAGAGAGAGAGAGAGAGAGAGAGAGATCTCGAAAACTTTAATACTGCATAATAGCAGAGAGAGAGAGAGAGAGGAGAGAGAGAGAGAGAGAGAGAGAGAGAGAGAGAGACGCGCGCGTGCGCGCGCACGCCGATACAGAACTATACACGTGACTAGTGCCCACAGTTGCCCGGCCGCCTATAGGCCATTGATCATGCTTACCGGCCGGCGTGGAACGTTGGGCCAGTAAGCCCAAATACGAGGCCTTCGACACGGCGTCCAGTCGAAGAAAATTATGCAACAACTCATTAATTTATCGCAACGTAGGACCGCATGTAGTTCAAGATATTTTGATTTATCTGAATACTGACGAGTCGGACCGATTTGGCAGTTGGGTAGTCTCCCCTTGTGTTTCACAGCCGCCTGAAAATCAGCCAGTGCCGCAGCATCCACGCCGGCCGGCTGAGAAGATCTTTCTTTTCTTTTCTTCGCGTTGCTTTCTTCGTTCGACTGTACCATAAGCCTCTTGCCAAATGTGTTTACGTGGTCTTTCGCGAGACGCAATTGAATCAAAGACTGAGTCCTGAGTGAACCGCTAAAGGTTCATTTAGTCAATGAGTTTTATCCAGGTTTGACTCAGTGATTCTCCTTCGCTACTCCTGATACTACTAGTCTACACTCAGTCACTGTTCCGCCCTTTCGTTAGTTCGAGTGAGAGATAAGGGAACCGGGGAGGGGCCGGGGGGGGGGGGGGGGGGGGGGGGGGGGGGAGAGAACGTAACATTTCAAAAAAAGGATCGAACCGAGTGTTTTCAGTTTCCGGCTGTAACGAACTAGGTAATCCGGAGTGGAGTAAATAGCTGTTACACAACATCCGGCATCTGCTGCTTGCTGAATGAATCTCTTACGGATTACTGGTGACTTACATTTTTCTTCAATTATAACTAGACTTCAAAATTATTAGTTGTATGTACAATAGAGCCTAAATGTAATACTACCCCCTAAAAGTTTTCTACCGGCGGCAGCGACATCCTCGCCTCACAGTTGCACATTCGACGACGCATTCATTCTCGATGGGTTTATACCGCTGCGCTAGCGGGCTTCCATGAGAGTGACTCTATTTTTAGTTGTTTACTTCGTCTGCTTGTGATGGGGGGCACATTCTTCGGCGTGAATGCAACCTCGCTCACGATTGGCCAATCTGATGACCTCGATTGGAAGGTCAGAAATATGTTAAATACGATCTCTGTGTAACTACTACCAATTTATCAAAACCAGCACTCGCTATCACGCTAAAGTAAAGCCCTGCGTGTCTCTCTGTTTTCCAATCGTGGCTGCTAGTTTGCATCAGCTTTGGCACCGCCTTTGCAGCACAAGAGGCCTTCGGACTATTGACCAATCAAAACGCGCCACTGTCGAGGTCGTAAGTAGGTCATAGTTTCGCACAGCAAATGTATGTCACTCAGTCATTCAGTGTTGAGTCGCTCGCATGGCGAGAGGAAGGTGGATGTACCTGCCGACTCGCTTGTTCCTAGGAATTACTCTGTGATATGAAGAGCGGTGTTTATCGTTGGACAGTTAAAAGGTAAGAACCTTCCTTGTATGAAAAGTGTGTATATTTCTGTAGAGGTCTGTTGATTTGCTGGGATGATTGAATTGTTCAGTGAAGGGCGCGTAACTCTGTTCCGCTCTAGATAGGTTTTTCCGTGGCCTGTTTTCGAGTTGCCAGTCGATTCCAGGATGGCTTAAAGACATGGAGTAACCCTGTATGCCGGTCAGTCGCCTCTGGCAACTTGTAGGTTCACAACAAGTATGTTGACTCCAAACGGTCCAAACAGCAGAATTATCAGCTGTTGTGTCCGGTTGTGGCCGATGGCTAGGATTAAACAATACCAAAACAAAAAAATAAAAATAAAACAAAATCTTAGAAAACTTGTTGATATACCTTGCACAAGTACACCAGATGTTGGTGTATGATGGTGATAATTACGTGCAACATCCGCGTTGCCTTTGGGTCAACTTTAGATAATGTTTCATGGTTTTTGGCATGTCAAAGAACGTTCATAACGTTTACGTTGCCGGGTGTGCTTTAAGGTGTGTACAGGTCCTGCATGGGGGGGGGGGGGGGGGGGGGGGGGGGGGGGGAAAACACAAGTTTAAACTTTAATGAGAAATTGTTATTTATGTGTTGAATTAATTTGTATGGTAGCAAAATTACCTATGTTGGTAGAGGTAAGAAACGGTGTGTGTGTGTCTCATACTGAAGTACTGAAGTAGTGTAGGACAGATGTATTATTTTGGTACAGTAAAACTCTGGTGTTGCTACAAACATTAAAAGCACAATAGAAAACTGTAACCCCAGATAAAAACATAAAACATTTGTTATTGCTTCCTGCAGCAAGTGCTAGGAAATTTTACTTTATAATTATAGTCATGGTGCACTTGTAAGTGTGTGTATGTATCACACTTGTTTCTTTGTGGTTTTGCTCTGTTTTTCTCCAGAGTGCTTCCTGTGGATGAATGAAAAGTAATCTTGGACTAATTGAAAACTGATGGTTGATAATAATAGTAGTTGGTACTAATGAACACATTACATGTGTGTATTGTGTCTGCTATATCGACCATCAGCTGTTATTTTTTTTCTATGCTGGTACAGTGGTAGTAACGACCTGTAAAAATGACAGTACAGTCATGTGGTTGTTTTTATTTTGTTTCGCTTTTTTAGTTATTTTTTCCTTTTAACTTGTAAGCAGGTGAATGTAAATTGTCTTGGTTTAAATGTAAATTCGTAATGTGAAAGTAAAGTAGAGGGGTTTACTGTTTTAAATGACAAATTACTTTTATGAGCTGTTTTAACTTACTCAGCTATATTACTTATATTTTTGTAATGTTCTAGATATTATTTCATATGAAAATTTTCTCGAGAAAGCAAAGAATTCTGTTTCAGGCAAACTCCTATTGTGAAACTGTGAGGGTTGCGTACTTATTTCAAACATGCTGAATGAACTGATAGACTGTCATGTTTGTGAGACTCTTGACACACTGAACAGTCACCAAACATAATTTTAATGAATCATTGTGTTTCCATATTGGGGATTCACTTGTATCAGTTGTGAGTTGACAATGACAGCTTGCTTCATATTATTTGTTATTATATTTATACTCGTTAATACTTCAGTAACCATAGACTGATACTAGTGATGGAGACCTGTGAGACTGTGTGCATTATGAATTTTTCTTATTTTGTATCGCATAATCATAATTTGATGAACATGTACAAGCTAAGACGGTAAGACTAACAGTGCTTAGATACATTACTACTTTAGTATTTGACTGGGGGGAAAAAAAATCAAAAAATCATTTGGCACTAACATTGTAACAATAGTAATATAAATTGTAATTTAACATTAAATGAACATTAATAACTGTTTGTTTCCAGTTGAGTTAGCAGAATGAGCTGTGACTGCATCACATATTTTATATGATCTCTCATTATATAATTATACTATTTAAAATTATTAAGCATACATGCATTAATTGGTCTTTTTTACTGCTGTCAGCTGGTGAGATGGAACATAGACTAGTAAAGTAGTATTTTATAAAACCTTTTAAATTTGATTCAGTTATTCAGTTTACTGACTGTTAAAACTGAATCAAAGTAAACAGTGTGAATAAGTGAATGATATCGACAACCGTTTTGACAGTAGAAATTATTCTTCATGCAGAAAATTGACATGCCACATAGACACTGACTGAAAGTGACACAGTAACACTTCAGGACAATAAATAGGATTGTGATGTGAAGAAGATTATCTTTCATCGTGGCCTGAAAGAAAAAAAGAAAAAAGCTTCAGGGCAGCAATTTACATTATTAGCTTGATATATAATTTCCTCCTTCAGTTAGTTCAACTTCAAGGATCACTTATTAGATATTTTTTGTTTTGTATATTAGTTATAATAATTAATATAAACAGAGTTCTGTCTTGTTGTAACTGTCACTGTGTGACTCTAAGCCTTAAGCCTAGGCACAGTTTGTGAAGATCAGATTATCAGATTAAATGTGTAAAAACAGCACAGTGAAAACTGTTGAAACAGGAACAAAATTCTTAATGCTAATAGTTGTGCATCAGCAGCATCAAAGTCAAATTGATACTACTAATAATTAATATGTAGTGTGGTGACGGGAAAATACTTAACAGAGGAAGAGATGAATGAGTAACAGAGCCTACATTATATGTTGCCCTGTTGGTCAGGACTGCATGTGACATGGTGAATATTGCATTGTGTGTTGTGTCTGTTGCAGGTCGCTCAGTGTAAACTTTTACACTAGTCTTGAGAGCCAGATCCGCTGCAGACATTGCGACGACAGCGGGACACTTGTTTCTAGTCGCCCATAAGAGTCCAGATCAACTGATACATTCCAAGTCTGGGTTCCAAGACGGGGACACAGAAGAGTCTCACAAGTGGAGAACAGATCTGAACTGCGCCCTGGTGTACAAATATTATGAGCACTATGGGAAAAGAAGCCAGCTTGGAGGGTCTTGGTAAGTGGACTGACTTTAGACTTGGTGACGTAAGAAGTAAGGAACTGCTGAGAACCAGACTTGCATCTTAATGAAGTTAATCATATAACATAATTATATCTTTCTTCCGTGACCCATCAGCACTTTCTTTGTGCAGCTTGATACTTGATGATTCCAAAATTTGTTAAGGACCTGGACATGCTTTATTTTTAAAGTCTGCATTACAAATTAGTGCTTGTACTTTTTTGTATAAATATATAAGTTGCAATCACACAGTTTTTGCAGTGCTTGCAACCAGCCCAGCTAGCAGCAGATTGCAGTTTGATTATGAACAAGACACACATGAAAGTCACAATAGGCAATGTGCTACATACTGATAGTGATAGTCTATTGTTATTAAGCATCACAGTACCACTGAGCAGTCATGTTGTAACCTACTGAAATGAATTTATGACTTTTTTGGTTGAGCTCCCACTGGAGGTACCCCCCCCCCTCCCCCCCCCCCCCCCACCCCCCTCCCACATACACCCTCCCCCCCCACCCAACACACATATACACACCACACTCAAGTAATTTTCCTTTGTTGTCTTGAAACTGTTAAGGAAGGTTCAGGGGGTCAGGTTTGCATTGTTTCCAACAATGTCATAAGTGTGTTGACAACAGTTCGTTGTAACTACTTCCCGATTTCCTCTCTCACTCTTAATTTAGAATCAACTTCTGGTCCACAGTAGCAGTACGGAAGTTCTGCAGATGCACTTAAGGTTCATTAGAATAGAATAGAACTGTCTATGACGCACCTAGGGCTTACTATATATTACATATAATTGGTTGGCAACTTGATGTATAACAAAAATTAATATTAATAACACTGATGAGATTGCTTGTGACTTTTTTGTCTTGTTTTGTTTTTTTGCCTTACAAAATTGAAAAGAAAATCAGCAAAGCTGAAGGCCACTTGCTATAAAATCTGTTACATGTGGCAGATATGTATAACATGTCTTAAGAAAATTGGCTGAAACTCAATAATGTGTCACAACCTTATGTTTGATTTGACTAGTTTTGTGAAGAGTCAAGTGAAACATTTTGTATTATTACCAAGTATTGGGGACAAAAAGGCAGAGTTCCTTGAACTCAGATTTAATCCTAAGTAGTAATTGTAGTACTAATTAAGGCCATGAAACCTACCGGACTTGAAAAACAATTATACTTTTTTTTAGGAGAAATACTCTGAAATTAGTGAAAGCAAAACAAAAGTCTGTTCAGGTTACTGAATGCTTGGGTACAGCCCTGGGGTGCCCTTTTGACTTGGACTACAAGTTCTAGTAAACCGTAAATTCCAGGTTCTTGTTTTGTTGTTGTTGAGCGGGCTGCATCGGTAACACCAGAGAGAGATGAGAGGGAGCAGCAGTGTGCGAGTGACCCACAAAATGGCCATCCGGGAGGGGGTGGGGAGGGGGAATCCGCCTCACAACCGGACAGACGCCTACATGTCCCCATGACCTGCAACCCTTCTGACCCCTGGCCACCGCCTAGTCCCGCTACCACCACCACCTCCCCCTCCCTTCCCTTTGACCACGGCAGTGACCCCTGCTAAACACAGCACACGTCTGTCCAGCCGGTGGCTCGCTGAATGGGCCTTGTATCCCGCACACTGCCCTGGTTGCAGGGTTATCGGTCAACGTACCTACCTACCTACAGAGCCTGACTGATTTGGCAAGGGCAGACTGGACCTTGTCCAAGTGCTCTTGGCCCCGCTTGTTGTTTGTGAAGAGGGGAGGCTTGACTGGGGTCAGTGAGACAGTGTCTGCTGTCTGGGTAGCCTTATGTAAGGCGCTTGGTGATTGACTGAGCACAGGTCCCCTTGTTGTGTTCACTGGGCTGGACAAAGGGAAGTTCCCCGGCCCCCGCCCCCAGGGGGGGACTGTTATTTATAGTTTGACCACTGTAGTGTGCCTTGACTGAACTTGGAAACATTTTATGATACAACTGAATTTTATGGATTTGTCTCTCTCTCTCTCTCTCTCTCTCTCTCTCTCTCTCTCTAATGTTGCAATTGAACCTAACACTGACTTAATTAGTAAATACATAAGGTGATGATAAACCATAAGCAATAGCTTGAAAACAAAATTCATTTCTGCTTGCATTTAGTAAAACATTCACACACATTCACCACATGGCAGAATCTCAGATAGTAATTAAGATACAATTTATTAAATGATGTTTGAGAGAACAGAATGATGTACATTGAATCTTATTTAGGACTGAGATCCAAACACACACAAAAAGGTTAAAACGAATGCTTATTTAACATGACAAAACACAGGGTGGTAAGCCCTGGTTTCCTTAGTGTTGATAGCAGGCAGGATTGGATATGGGTGTAATTCTGTAGCAAAACACCATGAAAGGTAACACCTGGTAACTTGGTGTTTTATGCTCAGTCAAGTCATACCTGGTAATGCTGCCAGTTTATACACACTGTCTTTGATCTTAAGCTTTAAGTAGTCCAAGATATATATATATATATATATGTTATAGGAACCATAGGCATGTCATAGGAATCCAGCTCACCAGACAGGCCTTGACAAAACACATTGGCTAAAATTTGGAATAAAAGTTTTTAAAACCAGACATGCTTGGACTGTTATCCGTTTTTCTCTCTGTCTCTTAGATTGTATAATATATACCCCCTAAAAGTTTGATACATATACTCAGTTTTTAACGGTTAGGCCGGTTAAAAGTAAACATGGTGCTTAACGTCCACAGAAACCATAAGGCTTATTAGGGACGGCAGGCCGGTTGCTTGAGGTCTTGTTTTTATAGAACTTTTACCACTATGGTGTTTGACCCAGAAACGTGATACTTTAACAGGGTACTGCTGATAACTTCTCTCTCGCAGCTCCAGTGCTAGGCTATGTAATATATAGTGCAGCACGTTTTCGCGAGAACTTCATTTAGATATGTATGTCCGGGTGATTTTCATGTCTTTTTCTTCTCGTTTATTAAGCGATGGAATTGTGCCCTGTGAAAGACGCCCAGCAAATCGCGCCCTAGTTACGCCCACACGCGCACTCTGACATTAAGCATCGTCAGCCCGAGTGCTGTTATGTTGCAGGCAGTGCCGCCCTTGCTTTATTGAACGGGTTTCTGTGCTGAAACCCCGCAAGACGTAAGGTAGCCTTCGATGGGCGACTTTCGTGACGTCACTTGATAGCGGTTTTTTTTGGTGTTTTTTTTTCTCCCCCCCCCCCCCCCCCCCCGCTTTCTTGTGAAACCTAAAGGTCACTTTGTTTATGGGTCGTGATGGGACCACCTTCCTCCTCCTCCTCCTCCTCCTCCTCCTCACCCTGGTGTCCCAGACGTGCAAAGGGCTCCCTCGGGCGCCTGTTCGGGCAAAACAAGTTAAGGGGACAGAAATTACCGTCGCTCCTTGCTGCGGCATCACAAAGAGCACGGGTGACATTTGCAATTTCGCGTTGCATCCCCTGCAGGGCCTCGCTCGCTGTGCGAGTTGAGGAAAAATGTGGGTCAGTGTCACGCAATCTAGGCTCCTCGGTTTTTGTGTGTATGTGTGTGAGTGTGTGTGCGCGCGCGCTCTTTTGTGGCAGCTTCGCTTCTGTTCACTTGGCGCCGGAACAGAGATGTGAACGGACCAGATTGTTCTACCTCGTGCATAGTCAAACAGAGATTTGAACTGTATTGGAGTATCTGTGGGTAGTGCTGTTACTAGTGTTAGAATTGGGCGTTTCCAGAGTTCCATTTGTGGTTCAAGTGATTTGTGATTGCCCCAGTCTTCCACGCGAGTCATGGGGTCTTTGAATGAAGAAGGTATATATGGCAGTTTTCAATTTTTTGCTGTATTTTTCTGTGTGGACAATAAAACGTAGCCATTAATTATAATTTGTGAATAGTGAAACAGATCTATCTTAGCGTGATCTACAACTAACAAAGTAGCTCAGTCTAGACTAATTGAGTGTCACATTCACAACTGACATTGACAAAGTCTTCAGTTATTTTTAGTTGAAGCAGCAACCATGCTCATCATTTTGATCCATGTGGCATTACTGAGTATCAAAAATGTCCATTTAAAACTAGTTTTATACCGCTGGCCATCAGATCTTATAAGTACTGAAAGGTGGACTTGGTAGTTTTAGATTGAGGAGCTCGGTGATCTTAGTGTGTGCTTGTGCACATAAAAGGAGACTGACACTGACTGGTTTGCACTGTAAGTATTGATCACCCAAAAGGGCTTCAGACTGTCATCACTGTCTCAGATGAGAATCGTGCCCACAGTAGACTGTCTTTTGTGGTTACACTGTTGAGCAGTGAGTGTGACCCAGGCTGTCTGTTAGTGTCAACTAGTGAGTGTTCTACTTTCCCACTCCCAAAACAGGGACCAGGTCATGAGATACTGACTGGTGCACTGTCATTTTTGACTATTGCCCCACACTGTGCAGGACACAGTTTCTGACCCCATTTTAGTATTAAAAAAAACAAACAAACTTTGTGGGGTTGTGGGTTGGTTTGCTGCTCTGGACAGCATTAGCATGAGAACCCACTTTCCCCGGTTCCTTCCTGTCTGGTTTCTTGGGTAGGCCTAAGACTTTGTTCACTTGTCATGTTCCCTTAAACCTTTGTTCAGTTTTCTTTTGTTTTTTTCGGGGGGGGGGGGGGGGGGGGGGGTAAGTAAATATACACTAATACAGTGCAAATCTGAAACCCATCATCCCATAGTTTTAACACCATCTTATAAATCGAGCAAAAGTAGTCTTAAAAATAAAAAAAGGTGTGGTCTTTGGTGAGACTGAGTGAGGTTCATTATATAATGGAAATCACAGAAAGGAAAAGGTTCTCGCCTCCATGGACGTAAAGCACCACGAAAGAAAAGAAAAGGTGGTCATGAAGTTCAAAGAGGGATGGTTTCTCCTCAGACTGAGAGTGAGAGCGGTCATTCATCAGCAGGTCAACTGAAGTAAGTAAGTAAGTAAACCTGGTGCTTAACGTCCACAGAAACCATAATACTTATTAGGGACGGGGAGAAGGAGGGGATATGGAGGGGAGAGGGAGATTATATACCTGTTGCTACACTGTCACCACCAGAATGACTTCTGCATTAAGATGGGCAGCGATGAGAGCCATTTTAATGTTTCATAACTGTGAGGGACAAAGTCACAAGACAGTATCCACAAACCACAACCTTTTTTGAAGAGAAAGGAGAGCCGAAGTGGTATCAAACCGAGGTCCTTCCGCTTACCAGCCTAACCGCCTTACCGCTAGGCCAAACCAGCTCACAGGTCAACTGACCAGTTAAATTTGTTTTTATAATGCCCAGTTGTCTCTAACTCTTAAGGAGGTACCAGGGATGGAGATCTCTCCCAGGAAGGGTGGGGGGTTGGAGACAAGGAACTAAGAGGATACCTAAAGCTACACTGTCACCACCAGAATGACTCATGATGCATTCAAGATGGGCAGCGATGAGAGCCATTTTAAATTTAATGTTTCAGTAATTGTGACTGTGAGTGGCAAAGTCACTAGACAGTGTTCTCAGACCATAACTTTTGAAGAGAGAGGAGAGCAGAAGAGGAACTGGACTGAGGCCGTTCAGCTTAGCATTATATTCTACATGTGCCAGCCTAACGCCTTAACCCAGCACACTGCAACTCCTACCCCTTCCCAATTTTTATGACCCTGATATCCAGGCACAATTATGGTCTGTACTCCTGTACTCTCTCTCTCTCCCCCCCCCCCCCCCCCCCCCCCCCAACCTTCTCCCCCACCCCCCTCCACCTTTTCTGGACAGAACACATTGTATCCAGATTTCAAGTTTGTTAAAGAAATTTGCTTTGCATTGTATTTTTCAGAGTTTGATGGGGACACAGTGCTCTGTCGGGTGTGTGGAGACAAAGCCAGTGGTTTTCATTATGGTGTCCATGCTTGTGAAGGATGTAAGGTGAGGCTCAGTTTTTGTGTTCAAATCCATAGACGGCACTTGCGGAACTTTCAGTTCAAATCTATAGACTGCACTTGTACTTGTAGAACTTGTAGTTCAAATCTGTAGACTGCACCTGTAGAACTTTGTAGTTGTAGTGCAAAACAGCATCAGCATCCAATATATACATACCTGTACCCCTCAGGCTGCATACAGCTGATGATGATGTGGGGCCTGATGAGGATGATGTGGGGCCTGATGATGATGTGGGGCGTAAGGTCCTCGGATGTAGGGCTGACATTATGATTAGGGACAATTTGCAGACAGCTCATCCCAGAGGAGGAAAGGGCCCAGGGGCAGGTGCATGCTTTTCATGGAGGTGATTGAGTGATGTAACGTCATTTTGCTTGATGAAACTTTTTCTTTTTTAATTGTAAAATTTGCGGATGTCTCCTTTTCTCTGACTTCGAGTCCAAGTCTGACATAACATCATTTTCCTCGATGAAGCTTTTTCTTTTTTAATTGTAAAATTTGCAGATCTATGCTTTCTTTACTTTGAGGCTGAGTCTGATCCACATTCAAATAGTTGAGTATAATGGGTCTCTTGATTGATTTCTTTGGGGGGGAGGGGGGGGGGGATTGATTGACTTGCTGCATGTGCCTCTACACAGTGTAATGGACACCAATTTTGTTGTTGTTGTTGCTTTATTTGTATTATTATTATTTACATTTTCAAACCTGTTCCATTAATCTCTACTACTGTACTAGGTTTCACAGTGTCATTTGAGTGCATGTCAGCACTTGTACATTTTTCTTCTTCTCCAGATGCCGTTTCTTTTATGCATGATATAATATGTCATTTATTTGATAATAAATGGTGTCATTTATGTGCAGAGTTGGACTTAGTTCTCTGTATAAAATTGTACACAGAGTTAGGACATTTGTTAAATAAATAAATTACATGCTGAAACTAATGATAGCTTTTCTGTTTCTTTACAGGGGTTTTTCCGTCGCAGCATTCAACAAAAAATTCAGTATCGGCCATGTCTGAAAAACCAACAATGCAACATAATGCGTGTCAATCGCAACCGTTGTCAGTATTGCAGGTGGGTTTGACTTTTTATTGGATTAAAATAAAATATTTGTGTGCCCCCCCCCCCCCCCACGTGTCTGTCACCAAACAAGTTGAACATAGTCATTGCAAAGGTGTTTTTGGTAGTGTGGTAGATGCTGGCCTGCTGATATAAGGCTGGTTGTGCGTGTGTTGGGGGGGGGGGGTGTAATATATATATCCTCCCCCCCGCGCTCCCCCCAAAAAGAAGAGAAAACCCCTGAAAGAAACCCCAACCCCACACTGATAGCAGCAGCAGTTATACAGTTCCTCTTGCCAGCATCTGTTACCCAGTCAAAAACACCTTTGCAATGACAACGATCAACCTTTTTCCGTGGGGGATTAGATTATTGATTGACAAGCTTTTTGTATCTGTTTTGCACATCAGACATACTTCAGGACAGCTGTTGCAATATTCACAGTGCTGTTGTTTATGATGGCGCCAGATTGGCTGTTTTAAAAGATGAAAAGTGGAGAACGGAGGCCCCCCTGGGGGTGGGGTGGAGTGCTGGAGATAAAATAGTCTACATTTAAGTACGATTCAGGTCATATTGCACTGTTACCATCCTACTGTGTGTGACCAGTTTAGAACAGAATCCTCCCCCACCCCCCACCCCTGCTTGCACTAGTTACAGCACGAGGCATTTTTATTTTGCACATCTGCTGAAGAAAAAAAACAATGTTTGTGTGTGTTAATGCTTGTGTGTGTTAAGGTATACATGTGTGTTAGGTTTTGATGCACCAAACGTCCTACTGTGATTATCTGGTGTGTTGCTTGTGTGTGTGTGAATGTCTATATATGTGTGTGTTAAATTTTGATGCACCAAACATCCTATTGTAGTTATCTGGGTCATTCAAAAAAAAAAAAGAATCGATCAATGTAAAGCAAAACCAAAATCTACTTTATTTTTGTGTGTTAATGTTTCTCTGGGTAATGTTAGCATAGTCTCTCTGCCATGAGAAAGATGATATTTTTAACCTGACACCTAATACTTTACACTGATTTCTTTTGTTCTGAAAAAGAGGGCCTTTTTTGTCTTATTTGTTGCAGATTGAAGAAGTGCATTTCCGTTGGAATGTCAAGAGATGGTGAGTTATTATTGAAAACGAGCATTTGTGGATTCAGAAGAGGGAAAGAAACAGAAATTCCCATGCCCTTTAAAAAAAATCTTATTGATAACAAAACAAATAGGTTATTCTTCGTTTGGTTGGAAAACGGTAGCAGGAACATTTGTATAGCTATTTTTACTGCTTTTTCATTCTGTTGTCCTCCAATTTTGCAGAACGATTAATATTTATGTGTTTGTGACTTGTTTTCAGGGATCACGTCCTTTGGGGTTATTATTGTTTGACAATTGTTTCAGTCACAGCAAACCCATGGTTTATGTACTATGTAGTCCTACTTGCTGCTATTGCACTGTTCTGTCCTTTTCTCAGTCTGTCTTCTCTTCTTCTTCTGAGAGCAGTTGGTATTGTTTTTTGTTTGTTTGTTTTTTTGAAGAAAAAGAATAACATTTGAATTGCAAACATTAATGATGGTGGGGAAATAGACCTACACTTGTTCTCACACAACACTATTCCACTTGATCTCACCTTCCCTCTTTTCTCTTACAGCTGTTCGGTTTGGTCGAGTCCCAAAGAAAGAAAAAGCTCGCATCATTGAACAGATGCAGAAAGTCAACTCTCAGTCACAGTCTACTGCCCTGTCCACCATTCTCCAGAATGAACAGGATGTGGTGCATGCCGTCATCAACGCGCATCACATGACCTGTGACCTGTCACTCAGTCGCGTCTCACAAATGAGGGACCACGCATTGCAGCTAAGCAACTACATCAACTGCCCAGCCAATATGGTAGAGTTTTTAAAGTTCTTCATTTTCATTATTTTGTTCTCTCTGTTTCTCTCTGTCTTTTTAAAAAATATATTTCTTTTTGCATTTTTCTTTTCTTTTTTAACAAAAAATACGCTCTCCCCATCTTCCTTCCTTTTATTTTTTATTGGATTTTTTTTGCTTAGATTGAAATGTGGTATAAAAACTGGCTTCAGATTTGACAAACACTTTCTTGCTGTTCTATTTGAAAACATCTTTTGTCGTCTGTGCCCCAAGCCTCCAAAGATGCTGTGAATTATTCACCAAAACATTAAAAAGTGTGGTGTGTGTGCTGTATAATGTTGATCTAACTGACACACCCAATTACAAATACAGTAGTCAGCCACTGCACTGCTGTTTGTTGTGGGTCTAACATTTTGCTCTGTCTCCGTTTTTTCCCCTTCTCTGCCCACCTATATTTCCTGTCCATTTTGAATGGCAAGTTGCAGTTATTGACGTCTTCTGTCTATTACAGACAGTTATTGATGCCTTCTGTCTATGTAACAGTTACTGATGTCTTCTGTCTATGTTACAGGCAGTTATTGATGTCTTCTGTCTGTGTTACAGGCAGTTATTGATGTCTTCTGTCTATGTTACAGGCAGTTATTGATGTCTTCTGTTTCTGTAACGGTTACTGATGTCTTCCAGATGTTACAGGCAGTTATTGATGTCTTCTGTCTGTGTTACAGGCAGTTATTGATGTTTTCTGTCTATGTTACAGGCAGTTATTGATGTCTTCTGTTTCTGTAACGGTTACTGATGTCTTCCGGATGTTACAGGCAGTTATTGATGTCTTCTGTCACTGTTACAGGCAGTTACTGATGTCTTCTGTCTATGTTACAGGCAGTTACTGATGTCTTCTGTCTATGTTACAGGCAGTTATTGATGTCTTCTGTTTCTGTAACGGTTACTGATGTCTTCCAGATGTTACAGGCAGTTATTGATGTCTTCTGTCTGTGTTACAGGCAGTTATTGATGTTTTCTGTCTATGTTACAGGCAGTTATTGATGTCTTCTGTTTCTGTAACGGTTACTGATGTCTTCCAGATGTTACAGGCAGTTATTGATGTCTTCTGTCACTGTTACAGGCAGTTACTGATGTCTTCTGTCTATGTTACAGGCAGTTACTGATGTCTTCTGTCTATGTTACAGGCTTGTCCTCTGAACAATCACCTGGCTCAGGATGCCAACAAGAATGATCTCGACGAGTTCTCTGAAAGTTTCACACCCGCTATCAAGTCTGTTGTAGACTTTGCTAAAGGAATCCCAGGGTTCACTTTGCTCAACCAGGATGACCAAGTCACTTTGCTCAAGGTATGGTGGGATAAATTGGTCATTTTTTTCTCTCTGTGACAAGGGAAGTTGTTGATTTGAATCTTGCTTATTTTCATCATTTCTTTCTTTTGCTCTCTCAAAATGCTGATGCTTGATTTCCAAACATTCCTTCCGATGGTTAGCACGCAAAGTCACACTGTGTGAGAGTTTGACTGTGACGCCTGTTGGTACCTATCCACGATAATTCCAGATTTGTTCCAGGATGATAGTTGATCATTATTCCTTCTTCTTATTGTATACACAACATCAGCACACCCAATGCTGCTGCAAGGGTATTTTGCTAGTCTAGTTTCTACTACTATTTTTAGTAGGTGATACAATGATGGCAGTACTGACGACAGTAACCATAGCGCTAGGGATATATATCTCATTCATCTATAATATATATTGCCCCAAAGTAGATGATTGAGTCCACGTCTTTCAATGATTCACTGGTTTCAGGCTGGAACATTTGAGGTTTTGCTGGTGCGCCTTGCATGTCTGTTTGACCCGGAGTCCAACACCATGATGTTCACTGGAGGACGGCTTTTCCGCCGACACCCATCAACGGTAACTTACTAAGCTCCTTCCACTTTAAGCATAGCATCAGTAAGGTCCACCTGTTTTCAGTACGTTTGTAGGAAGTTTTCCCTGCTTTCAGTAAGTTTTACTTGCCCTCGTTTTCTTGGTGCTACTGACTTTCAGGAAGTGTCGTCCGATTTCAGTGAGTTCCACTGGCTACGAGTGGGGTTTGTTTGCTTTCTGTAAATGCCACCTTCACACTTGCGTTATGGGTTTCAGTTCCCCCTGATTTCACTAATTTCAGCAAGTGGTTTCAGCAAGTTATACCTGTTTATGGCACGTTTCGCCGGCTTTCAGTAAGTTTGGTCCCCTTTTGCTAGTTTCAGCAAGTTCCACCAGTTTTGGGCACATTTTGCCGGCTTTCAGTAAGTTTGGTCCCCTTTTGCTAGTTTCAGCAAGTTCCACCTGTTTTGGGCACATTTTGCCGGCTTTCAGTAAGTTTGGTCCACTTTCACAACAATCCCTCTCACAACACAGAATATTCATGGAAAAGAATTTGTGGTGCCCAGCATAAAGCATTGCTAACCCTGCTGCTTCAGTGTCAAAGCAGAATGCAGCGTTTAACTCTCATGTGCGCATGTGTTTTGATTTGCTTCAGACATCAACAGGGGCAGGGTTCCTTCTTGACTCGATGTTCGACTTTGCCGAGCGTTTCAACAAACTGTGCCTGAGGGACGAGGAGCTGGCGCTGTTTTCTGCTGTGGTGCTGATGTCCCCTGGTAGGTAGCGCTGGGGTCTGCCTCCTCTTCGCCTGAGTGCACCCTGTGACAAAAAATGACTGCTGTAACAAGACTTTGTTTCTGAGACTGCATTTTTGGATAAACTTTCTTGATAATGTCATCCAGCGTTGTCGTTTCCTCCCAAATGCTTCAGATGATTATGTGTAGGAGGTACAGGGGTGTGGTGTTTGAGTTTTTAATGATACCCTCTGCGCTTTGGGGGTTGGAGGGTTAAATCACTTGCCTGATTAAGAGAGTCTTAAGGAGGCGTATAAAGACCCATGCAAAATGATTGTGATGTTTCAGTCAATGCTTTTTGTATGTGCGCCCATCAGATCGCCCCGGACTGCGCAACCTGGAGCAGGTGGAGCGTATTCAGAACCGGCTGACGGAGGCCTTGCAGAACATCATCAACCTCAACCACAAAGAGGACTCCACCCTCTTTGCCAAGCTGCTCATGAAGACCACAGACCTCCGCACGCTCAACACTCTGCATTCAGAAAAGTCCATCGGTGAGAAGGAACTGGGTACCTAATTGCCCTACAGTTGGCCTAGATTAGGTTGTTTGAAAAATGTGTGTGCAAGAAACAAAGGGGAAATGGGAATAACTGTGATCTAAGGTTTTAAACTGAAATTTTAAATAGAAATGATTTCATTTTTTTTTTTTTTAAAGCAGAGCGAAAAAGCCACAACAAAAATGTGAAACAAACAAAACCCACACAAGCTGGAAGCTTTAAGAACAGTGCACTCCACATCGTTGTATTGTTATTTTCCACCTTAGATTCAGGAACTGTTTTTAACTTTTCAGTGTAAGCTGGTAGAGATCAAAAGATCATGAAGTTTGCATGGATATCATCAGAACAGTTGGAAAATTGTCCATTTGTGTTTTCATCTGTTTGTGGGAAAAGCAGAACCCATTCATGCTGACACCACTTCAACTGATTTGCAGGTCAAAACGCTTCACGATTTGAGAGGCGAGAGCGCCACAACACTGAAGAATCTGACATGGACTACCAGGATTCTATGAGTGCAATGTAAGTTTGTGTGCAAAGTGTTTGTACTGCGTTAGAAAATGTCCACTCTTCAATTCTTGTAACATTATGAGAATTACTGGAGGGGAAACGTGCGTCTGTGCAGGGTGCATATATGTTCATAGTGTGTCGTGTGAAATTTTACATACAGAGCAGCAGTACACATTGTCAGCAGGCTTCACGGCCACCAGCTCTGGAACACTTTCAACTGATACGAACAGTTTTGGAGACGGTAATAATAACGGGGAATTTATAGAGCGCTTTCAAAGACTCAAAGCGCTTTACAACTTAATTAAAGAAAAACATGGAACTTGCAAATACCCACATTCAAATCAATGGTATATAAACAAACAAACATAAAACATTAATGTACAGTCACACAAAGCATAGTGAAAAGAGCACACACACAGTGGCACAAGAATATGGATGATTGAAAGACCTCCCTGATGAGTGCATATTAATTAGTGTTAGTGGCTATATTTGAGAAAATGACTGCACTCCAAAAACAACAAAATCACTGAGTGATTATAATATTATTGGCTTGGGTTGATTTGAGTGTGAGCAGCTGTATTTGAAAGGGGGGAGGAAAGACATGCGACTATTTATAGCATAACTGGTTTAGTCTGAGTTTAGACTGAAAACATACGGAAGATTCTTTCGTCCTGCAGTGTATAAGTAGGAGCCGCTTATTTGATCACAATTCTTGGTTTTATTGGGCATACAAATAAATCCTATGGGCTCTTCATATTTGCAGATCTGGAAGGTCATCACCCACCCCATCCGAAGTGTCAAACATGACGATGAGGTCAGGGTCGTTCAGTGACACGTGTTCGCTGGAGAGCGGCAGCATGTCCGTCTTGCCCCAGCGAATCCCTCTGGAAGCAGCTGCCCACCAGCAGGTTGGTACAGCAACACTTGATGCTTAAATAGGGCTGCATAAAAGTCAAATAGAAGAGAGAGAAAAACAGTCGCCGCAGCATGTATTTTGTTAGCAACTTGCTGCTTTTGTGTAGAGTCTTTCAGTGTCTTTATGCAGTGAGTATCTGGCATTATGTATGCTTTGACTGGAGTTTTGTCACTGAACTGCCTGGGTTGATTCAGTAATACAGTTTCCTCATGCAAAAAAAAGAAGAAGAAAAAAAGTCCAGTCTCATCATACGCTTGGTGCTATAATTAATACAGACTTGACAGTTGAAAACGCTCCCCAGACCCGTCCTCTTACTTGTTTGCTCAGAGTATGAAGCAATAATTTTCTGTCCTTTGATTTCAGGTTGTTCTGCGAACTCCCTATGGCACGTTTTATCGTGAAGAGATGAGTGGGTTTTATGGCCTTGTGGCTGACCAGCCACGCCGACGCTGTAACACTCTGGACCGCGACACCCTAACTCGGCCCCGGCTGCACACAATCGAAGAGGGCAACCGCAGACGGTACACACTGGACAGAGACTACATCAACAAAATGGTGAACAGACTGAGTGATAAGCTAGAAAAAAGGACAGCAATCCGAGGAGACAGTGTTCCCCCTTCCATCTCCTCCAGCGCTGCCTCCAGTCCCATTCCCGAAGAGTACGGCGGTGCCAGAAACTTTGTCCCCATTTCAGCAGCGGAGGAGACGATGGGCATGACCCGCACCTCCCCAGTTGTCAACACCGAGGCTCTGATGGCTCAGGCGTATGGGTCCTCTCCCACGTCCCCCCGCCCGAGGTCAGGGTCTTTCGGCACAGATGAGTACCAGCAGCGGCGGAGGTGCTACAGCTTTCATTTGAACAGCGAGGGGCGCGCCTCCCGCGTGGCCATGCATCAGAAGCTGATGGCGGAGCGGGAACGCCACTCGCCCGAAACCCAGCATTACCTGTCTCCGGACCAGAGGAGGGGCAGCATCGGGGCAGCCTGTGGTCTCCATGCCAGGAAGCACTCTCTGCTGGTGGACAGACACCCCTCCTACCTGGCGACCTCTTCTGACGGTCTCAGGCAGAATCCCACAGATAAGCGCCTGCTCTCCTCCAGTTTGAAGGTAGGTTGGAAGATGGTGGTAATGAGGATTACATTTTGATGCATTGTAAAAAAAAAGCGTGGTGTGAAAATGTTCATCATCTCCAGTTTACTCAACAAAAGAAAAGGAAATGACTGCACCCCCCAGCCAACCACCACCCTGCCCCTAGCTAATCTTCAGGTTGTTTTGAGATTGTGTGAGCATGCTCTGCACATGGAGTGTTTGTTGTGTATGGATGTGCCTTCAAGATTTTGTCTTGCATTCATGTAACATTTCTCTTCTTGTTTTTGGATGTTTTTCAGCACATGATTCCCGAGTCGTCCATGTATGGTATGATGCCAGTGCCAAACTCTCTAAGTCCCAACATGTTGCAACGACGCGGAGTCCTCCCCCCAGGCTCCCTGGGCATCAGCCCCCCACTGCCCGTCTTGTCACGCATCAGCCCTCATGGTAGCGAAGACGTGTCTGTCTCCTCACATTCTGAAGTCAAGCCCCCAATCCTTGGCAAGGTTGAAGAAGATGCTGTGTCCACAGCTTCGGCCACCATCACCAGCCAGGACATCGCCATGGATTCCATGAGGGAACTGCGCCTGCCAGGCACCTCCGGTTCCCGGGGCGGTGGTTCGCGGGGTGGCTCACCGCTGCAGGATGCCGAACCGCACAGCGAAACCTTTGGACACAAGAAGTTTGACAAGTTCCGCAAAGCGGCGACAGCGCAAACCGCTGGAGAAGAGGGAACGTGCAGCGAGAAGGAGCCAAGCGAGGTCATGATGATCGGAGGAGAGGGCACAAACAGAGATGAGGGCATTGAAGTGGACGTAAAAGAAGAGGAGCAGGGTCTGGCGTACCCCAAATCCTCCCCCGTCACCCCGCCCGGCTCCAGCAGCAGCAGCAGCGACGGCTCCACCGGAGCAGAGAGCACCAAAGCCAGGCGCTCGGCCAAGGATGCCCACCCCAACCTCCTGGCCTACCTGAACTCCCCAGCGCAGGTCAGCAGCATGACCCCCCCACAGCCCCCCGCCAGCATCGACCCACCCCCACCCGTCTCCTTTGCTGGTTTCCCCTGGCACTCCGCTCTGCCCCACAACCCTTACAGCAAGGAATCCTCACGCAGCACCTCCGCCATCCACACCTCCTTGGCGGCCCAGCACTCTTCCAGCGCAGAGGTGACTCTGTCTGGCAGCGCGATGGAGATGAACACCAAGGAGCAGTTCCACGCTGCAGCAGTGTCCAACCTCAAGGAGAAGCTATTGCGCAAGTTTGACAGCTCAGAGAACCTGCACAAAGCCTCAACTAGCAGCATTGCCCCGCTGCCCGTTTCATCTGCTGCGGTCTCATGTGAGTTCTAGACTGGATTGGAGTGCGTGTTGTTTTGTTGTTGTGCCTCTCATAAATGAAGCTGGGGAGGGAGAGGGGGAGATGCAGTGGATTTACCATGTCTTGAGTATTGTCCAGACGATAGTACGTCATTGTAAGTTGTCTTGTGAAAAGATGGGATTGCTGTATTCAAGGTCAAAGTGAGAGGGGAGGCATCTAATGTCAGTGACTGTTCGTCCAGGTGGTACCTGGTAACTGCTGAACCTTTTGCAACTAAACTTGGTATGGTGTTGCATCATTGTGAACCAGAGTGCTGCCTGAAAAGATTGGTTTGCTGTCTTCAAGGTCAAGGTCACTATGAGGACATGGACAAACTATGATCAAAATATAACTGCTGCTACCGATACTGTTGTACTGCTGATCCTGATCCAGTGAAACTGTTTGATGGTATACCGTCAAGCCAGAGTCTTTTGTGAAAGGAGTGGATAGCTGTGTTCACGGTCAGAGTCACGGCAGAAGTTTACGTCTTGCTCAGTCTTTGTCAGTCCTATTTTCGTCTGTACTGTTGATTTTTTTAAACCAAATTAAGTGTGTTGGCGTACCATTACTATGAACCGGACTAAGTGCATGCAGAATAGGCATATGCTGACAGTAGCAGTGTGACTTCCTACAGTATTAGTCTGTATTATTAGCGCACACACAGTTGGGGGCATTTTGCTGTATGAGGCAACAATCCACCTTTTATGTGTATTTATGTGGGTGTGATTTCTTCTTCGTCTTTTGGGTTTTTGCTGTTACTCAGTAAACAGATTGTAAAGCTGACTCGTATTTTTGAAAAAAAATGACCTTAATTTGATCAAAGCTGCATTTAGAAACAAAACTAAATCCAAACTGAAGGCAGTGTAACCATCTCCTTTCCCTATACAAAGACACAAAGCTGTAAATGAAGCGGGTTGTTAAGTACAGGAAGCTGTTGCTGCACTAAATGTCCTGTTTGTTAATTGAGGGGGGGGGGGGGGAATGATGTTGCTTCCGGCATGGGAGTTGTACTCCAAATACACTGAACCTTTGGTCACTCATTATTAGCTGCATGGTACAGTTTTGTTGAAACCACGACAAGCTCAGAATGTTTTAGTCAAGGATGGTGAAACTGTCATTTTGTTACTGCCTCTCCAAAACAGCAACCACAAAGCCAAGCAGATGAACCTCTGTTGCTACCGATGATGCCCACTATAGTTCTCTCATGTCCTCCCTTCTTTTCCTGTCCGGCTTTCATGCCTATTCTCTAACTCAGAAACTGATTTTAAAATAATTTTGTTTACATGTAAATTGTGTCTGTACGTGAAACTGTGGGTTGTTTGTTTTGCTTTTGATTTGTTGACCTTTGTTTCCCTTGATGTTGATAAATGACAAATGTTTTCAAAAGGACCTTGTAGGTATATATATATATATATATATATATATATATATAAAACCATTGTTACATGAAGTTTTTCCCCTTGTCCAGTGTTGGACAGTGACCCGACTCGAGACAGCCGCCCTGTGGACTCCATGGCGGCCTCCTCCGGCGCCGGGTCCAACCACACCCCTGTCAGCAGCAGCCCCGCCACCATGGCCCTACCTCAGGGTGTCATGCTGCCGCCCGGCATCCACCCGGCTGTCTACCACTCCATGCTCACCTCCCACTACGCCATGCAAGGTCTGCGGCCCCCAGCCGTCACCACTCAGCACCTGGCTGGACTGCAGCAGCAGTTTGCGCAGATGTTTGCCGCATCCTCTGTGGCGCCCTCATCCAAGGCCTGCCCCGTGACATCCTCTGCGATGGGTGTTGTGCCCAGCACAGCAGCTATTGCCGCTGCAGCTGCTTCTGCAGCTGCAGCGGCGATAGCCAACAATGATCAGAGGTGAGATGCTATTCAGATTCGGGTATTGTGTTGTGTGCCTGGTGTCGTTTGGCCTTGTTGCTTCAGGGTTTTTTGCTACACCAACCAATCGGATATGAGTTGGTGGTTTGGTTTTCGAATGGTTCTAGACTTAGGCGTATCCGTATGTGATTTCAGTGATTTTAGATCCAGATGCGTGTGATTTTGAATGATGGAGATATGTGTGACTTTGGTTGCAAAAGAACATTCAGTAGATTGTTTTGTTTGTTTTTGTTTCGTTTCCTGCGTGATTGTGTAATTAAAATCCCCAATCAAAGTGATGAATTGATGAAAGTGATGAATTGATGCCTCAGATTGGTTTTAAGGAATTTGTTCAGGTGTTTAATTTTATTTTTTACTTTGTTTCAGAAACGAGGCCTCACGCCCGCTCAATCTGACGTCCAAGACTGACGAGAATGAGATGTCTGGGTCCCAGTCTTCTGTTGCTTACAGTGCCGAAAATGGCATGGCCACTTCATCTGCATGATGATCAACGCTGTGCTGTTCCATTCCGACTTCAAGTTCAAGGATCAGGAATCCAAATGTAGTTTGGATCCGGCACTGTTTTTGGTGTCTGCAGTAAAACTTACTGCGTTGTCAAACCGGTCATGGCATAAAGTTTGTTACAGTTTACATGATTTCCATACTGTAAGTCTGAAATGTTGGCTGGCATGGTGATGCTGATGAAAGACCCAGAACTGTTGCACTTCCGGTTTATGATACAGCAATGTGACTGCAGTAGCAGGATATTTATGTTTTCTCAGACTTGTTTACTATTCAGGATTCTCTCTGACCTGTTTACTATTCAGGATTGTTACAATGCAGGACATGTTCGGTGAGTTTGCTTTATATGTACATGTTCATGCTGCGGCTGTGTACACACCATGATTGCATTGTACACAGCTGAAGACTGGTTGACCGTTTACACACTAAAGGAGAAAGAGACAGATGGCCTGGTTTTTCTTTGTTGGGGTTTCATTCTAATCATTGTTTGCTGACACGTGCACTGAAAAATGTCTCAAGTTAGTTTGGGTGTTCTTTTGCTTTCTTAGTCTGATTCGTTTTGTAGTGCACTTGCATAATTCTGATTAAATGTTCACAAGCCTGCAAGAAAGAGAAGTAAAATGGACAGTTATCTTTTTGTTTGTCTGCCTTCTAGGCTGAATGTTGTATTTAATTTAATTTTTTGTTTGTTTGTTCTTGATTAAGTTGAAGGTGATTTGAAAAGCCGAGTTCTTATCCTGCTTGATTGTAATGGTTTGAGATCAGCGTTGAGCTGGTCTGTTAGTGCTGTATTTTAATTGATAATTGCTGTTCTCTTTCTTTGCAGTGTCAAGGCAAAATACCCGTTATGAGTTTGACACAATACATATGACTCAGAAGATAAAGCAGATGTGACTATATATGAACACACACCACACATGAGCAATGCCAATGACACCCCAGTTAGTTGTTTCCCCCCCACCGACCCCCCCCCCCCAACTTTGACAGTGGTGACGGTTGAGGTGCAACTTAGTTAACAGTACACCAGAAATGCTGATGATTTAAGTTCAGATCCACTGTTCATTTACATTGTATTCTGTCACTGTGAGAACAGCAAACAGACATGAATGCTTGTGTTTGAATCAAAATGGAACTGAAGATCATAGAAGGAAGGCATGCTCCAACACGGATGCCAGTACCGCCACCATCGTCACAGGGACTGTTCACACAGATGCTGATAGTATGATCCAAGGGGTAGCTTTGCCACCACAGTCCCCTCAACTGAACAAATTGAACCAAGCTGCTAAATGATTTATTAATTTTTCCATTAGGTTTTCAACAACAACAAAAATGGTGGAGCAAGAGGGAGATGAATATTTACTTTTGTGAGGAAACCAGCCTGTCACTGTCAAACTTCAGCTGTTACTTTGATCTCTGTAACATGAATGTTTCCCTGCCACTGTTTCACGTACATTTGAAATCAAAACGTGTAGTGTTCACTCAAGCTGACGACGACGTTTCTTTACTGTGTCTGGGCGAACATTGCCCCTTAGTTTATTTTCTGCATTCATGAAGAAAACAGTGCTTTGCTGGTACTTGTTTTGCATCATACATGTCATTAAAATTTCTTCTACAAAGGCAGCTACAAAAGAAAAGAAGGAGTAAAAAATCTGCCACAGTTATATTTGTATGTATAACTATAAGGGTGGAGTGTGTTTATTTTTTATTTATTTATTTGCTGATGCGTGAAAAATCCATTCCTAACCCATGGCCTTGTTCATTTAGGCTTTACATTTCAGCAAAATCTTGGTTTTTGTAAATATTGTCCAATTATTAAATACCCATGGCCTTGTTTGTTTAGGCTTCATGTTTCGGCAAACATTTTGTGCTTAAAAATGTTCAATTCTGACCCATGGCCTTGTTTATTTGGGCTTTATACTTTCGTAAGCTCCTTTGTAGGTGTTATAAAACAAGAAAAGAAAAAAAGTCTGTTTCTAAATCTAACCCAAGGCCTTGTTCATTTAGGCTTTATCCTTCAGTAAACTCTTGGTTTGTGAAAATGTCTGATTGTAACCAGTTGCCTTGTTCATGTAGGCTTTATACTTTCAAGTTCTTGGTCCTGAAACGTTCCCTCCGCCTTTGTACCCTGACAGTAAGACTCAGTGCTGATATCAGCCAGCCTTTGTACCCTGACAGTAAGACTCAGTGCTGATATCAGCCAGCCTTTGTACCCTGACAGTAAGACTCAGTGCTGATATCAGCCAGTCTTTGTACCCTGACAGTAAGACTCAGTGCTGATATCAGCCAGTCTTTGTACCCTGACAGTAAGACTCAGTGCTGATATCAGCCAGTCTTTGTACCCTGACAGTAAGACTCAGTGCTGATATCAGCCAGTCTTTGTACCCTGACAGTAAGACTCAGTGCTGATATCAGCCCGTCTTCCAGTTAGGGTACAGGTTTTGTTATCCTTCACGACATGGAGTAGCAGTTTTTGTTTCGTTTTTACCCGTTTAAGAGATTTTGTGCCGTGAAAAAAATTCTCTTCTTGTTGTTTGCAACAGTTCATCCGTTTCATTACTAGCATGTTTTGCTGACTATGATGTATGCTTTGTGATGTAGGTTTCAGTTCATCGTAAATTGGGAAGCACTGCTAAAAGGTATATTAGTGAATACCAACACAAACAAGCAATACCTAACAAAACTCAAAGATTGTATGAAAATGCATCTAGAGGTTTGGGAAGCTTGAAGAGTTTGTGAACGATCTCTGTAACAGTTGTAACATAGAATCTGCATTTTTTGTACACTATTTAGTATGATTATTGTGCTGTATTATTTGCGCAAAACTGTACACACACACACACACACACACACACACACACACACACACACAGCCACACACACACCCTCACATGCACACAAAGATAAGAGAGAAGGGAATACAATATGCTGGTCTTGAGTTCTTAGGTCTGGTGCCAGCTGTTTTGCTCGTGTGGTTGGTGCCAATGTGTCTTTAGGTTTTGTTGCCAGATATACTTTTTAATCAGCAAAATGGTTCTGTGCAGGTGGAATCTTAAATTATATTTGTGACCCTCTCCCACGAAACCAGTCTTAAGTTGCAGTGGTCAATCATTTCTAGGGACAGAAATTGGGGGGGGGGGGGGGGGGGGTCTTTGTAGGGGGATTTTCATTTTTTGCAGAATTATGTTCTTTAGGCCTTAAATTATCCAGTAGTTAGAACATTTTTCTTTAGAAATGGCATTAATTTGTAAAAAAAATAAAATGGTTTAAATGCTCCTGTCCTGGAGTAAATGGTGCTAATGTTATATGAAACAACAAACGATATAATTATTTTGGCCAAATGATATAATTATTTTGTGCAGTCTTCATTTAAAAACCAGACTAATCAGCAGGGGCTGCAGTTTTGAAAATTATACAAATCTCATAATACCCAAAATGCGACTTAAGACTGATTTTGTGGGAGAGGGTCACATTTTGTTTGCAGTTTCATTTCCTTTGTTTTAAGACCTAAAGACTTTGTTTCATTGTGTGAATGTAACTTTAAAAGGTGTTTAATGGTATTTAATTCAGTGTATTAATATCTGATATTTATTGTATTTAAAACAACAACTGTTGTTGATGGACTGTGCATTAATTTGAACATAATTCTGTTCACAAGTGTTGGTTTTTATTGTTCAAGATCTTGTGCTTGTTTGTGCTGTTAGACTTTTGAGCTGGTGTGTGTGTGTGTGTGTGTGTGTGTGAGAGAGAGAGGCGGGGGGGGGGGGGGAGTGTGTGTGAGAGAGAGAGAGGGGGGGGGGGAGGTGTGTGTGAGAGAGAGAGAGAGAGAGAGAGAGAGAGGAGAGCAAAAATGAAACTGTTCGCCTTACTTTTAATTGTTTTCATTCTCTTTTGCTCTTGCTTCGTTTGTTGATAATTGTTTGTTGAACAGTCCTACAAGGTGTTTTTCAATCATTCTGTTACTGTTATCAGCTGGCGTCCTTTGAATTTGCGTTTACGATCGTCAACATTTGTGTGACCTTTGGAACAGTGACTGTGAAATATGTGTAACTGTGCATTTCTTTGCATGTGGGTGTTGATGGATGTGTCCAAGGTGGATTTCTGTTGAGATGTCCGAACCGTTGTTGGTAATAAATGTCAAGAAAGAGAAAATAGGAAGCGATTTTGAGTTCATTTTGTGTGTGAATACTTTTAGCATTTTTCTTGCTTTGTTTACATGTGTACAAATATCTTGTCTCTGTTTCTGTGTGTCTGTCTGTCTGTCTGTCTCTCTCTCTCTCTCTCTCTCTCTCTCTCACACACACACACACACACACACACACAAAGGAGCACGGAAAGGTTTGGGTGAAGCTAAGATTTTATAATTTTTATCGGTGTCAATCGAGCGACTGACAATTTTGTTCACTACAATCCTGGACCTCCTCGGGGCTCTGCAGATAAAATGAAAGTCCCCCACCCTGTAGAGGATGCTCAGCTATCGACGGTTCTCTGACTTAAACGTAAAACCGGAAGTAGATCAGAATAGCTTTTGAACGCCTTGCCTTCTGCCAGGAATCGTGCCTGTCTAAATTGTCTTCTCGGTTCATCCAACTTAATAACCCCCTCCCCCTCCCGATTTCTCTATCATAACACTACTATCCTTAAGTATTAAAGTTTTCGAGTTCTAGTCGACATATTGGTACAACGCTTCAGATCTTCCGAGAAGTAAGACACTTGCGAGGGTTGCTTTGCCCGCCAGTCTATCTGCTCGGTCATTTCCCTTCACTCCGGCATGTCCAGGGCAGCATGCCCACAGGAGTTTTCGAAGGTGGATGTCGACGGTTGACACATTCCGCTCTCATCACTGCCCACCTTAATGCAGAAATCATTCTGGTGGCGACAGTGTGGCAGCGTTAGGTATAGTTCCACACTCCGGCATGTCCAGGGCAGCATGCCCACAGGAGTTTTCGAAGGTGGATGTCGACCGTTGACACATCCCGCTCTCATCACTGCCCATCTTAACGCACAAATCATTCCGGTGGCGACAGTGTGGCAGCGTTAGGTATAGTTCTCCCGCCCTCGCCCCCCCCCCCCCCTCCCCCTCCCCCCGGTCACCCGTCATCCCCCTCCC
Organism: Alviniconcha marisindica; assembly: GCA_018857735.1. Taxonomy (NCBI): domain Eukaryota; kingdom Metazoa; phylum Mollusca; class Gastropoda; family Provannidae; genus Alviniconcha; species Alviniconcha marisindica. Next base: position 60,753 of record JABMCL010002919.1, on the reverse strand, counting down.
CCACTGCCCGCCCCCTCCTGCCATATGCCCCCGCCAGTAACACGCCTCTCTACAGGCAAATCGGCGTTAAACAAGCCTAACATACAACAACAACAACAACAACAACCACAGCGGCAAGCATTAGAACTCTGGTCATTTTTTTCATCGTTTTTAACCGTTTAACTATTGTTTAAACGTCGTTTTGTAGCTTGACAAACCGGATTACCCCGAAAATTTGCGAGCTTGTGTGTCTGTGTCATAATAAATAAGCGTTCTTTTGAACTTTTTATGCATGTGTTTTGGATCCGGTCAGTCTGCTTGTCAGCCACTGGCTTGATGAACGCTAGGCCAAACCGACTTGCCAAATTGCACAATGTAACTTTGTTTTCCCTGGCTTAAAACTACGACTGCAGCCAGGATCATTAGAGAGTAGACTGTGAACCCTACCTCCGCATAGTGTCTATTTCTAGCCGCAGTCTTTCTCGGTCGCATTATTATCTACTTGAGGTAAGCTACGAATGCACGACTTTTCAGTGACTTGTTTTTGTCCAAAATATTGTTGTTGGCGTTGTTGTTTCACCAATACTGACACGAAGAACTCGAATGCTTTTGTGCTATTCACTTTCTTATTCTCATGGCATTGAGATCTGACATAAACGGTCTTAAAGCTTCTCTCTCTGTGTCTCTGTCTGTCTCTGTCTCGGAGTCTGTCTGTTTGTCTGTCTGTCTCTCTGTCTCTGTCTGTCTGTCTGTCTGTCTCTGTCTGTCTCTCCGTCTCTCTCTGTCTCTGTCTGTCTGTCTGTCTCTGTCTCTGTCTCTCTCTCTCTCTCTCGTGTGTCCACGGTATTAATAAAATAAAATAATAATAATACATGCATTTTCTATAGCGCTATACCCCGCCGAGCAAGCTCTACGCGCTTGTTCACATACATGTACATATACCATTTACATTTACTGGCATATTATATACACGCAGTCACATAATACATATTACACACATAATAAATTGCACTAATATAGAACAGGTACTTGTAGAACAGCGAACAAAATAACTACTATAAAATATAAACACTTTGCAATAACCTAAAACGAGTACATATAACACAGTGTACAAAGTTACTGCGCTAACACACACACACACACACACACACACACACACACACACACACACACACACACACACACACACACGTGTATCTCAGTCCCTTTAATAATAACAATGTACATTTATCATGCGCTCATCAACGCCCTGAGCGCTCACATGATACATATTAACCTAAATATGATATTCTATACACATGCAGAGCATAGTTCTACCAAAACAATTTACATAAAGTATTATTAAAAAACAAAAAACAACAACAACAAAACGCACTACACACACACACACACACACACACACACTGACTGTAGCAGAAACTCTCTCTGTGCCCCCCCCCCCCCCCCCCCCCCCCCCACTTTTCAGTGGGACGTTCTACCCACTGAGCTATCCCCCGCCCCACAGCCAAGTTTTGATTTTGTTCATGGGGGTAAAGGTGGGGGTGGGGGTCATCCGTTGCTTAGCACCAGTCTCTTAATAATAACGTATTTATGCGGCGCATTATCCTATCCAGAGAGACTATTCTAAGTCACACACACACACACACACACACACACACACACACACACACACACACACACACACACACACACACACACACACACACACACACACACACACACACACACACACACACACACACTGCTACTTACACAACTGTTTTAAAGGTTAGACTAACACAGTTCCGCTACGGTGCGTCTTGCCCGGAAGTCAGTAACGACCTATCGACTCAACAGAACAAAGGGAGTTAACTATCATTCGACACCGGAAGGCGTCACGTGTATCACTTCTTCGTTGCCGTCGTCGGCGCAGACAGGAACTCCGGTAGTTCCGACGCCTTATGCCGCTGTACGCAGGAGGCTCTCATGCAGTCTCTCCACAGGGCCGTACATCTTCTCCCTCACCGCTGTGTCAGCAGGCAAAGCGTCTGCTCTCAGATTCCGGTGGGTCTGACAGTCCTGCAGGAAGTGTTCAACGTCACAAATGATGTACGTCCGGCAGTCAGTGTCATTCCGAGAATTTATGTTGTGAACACTTGATGGATGAATTTTGGACGTGCACTGCAAAGGAAGGAAGTTAAAAAGAATATATATAAAAAATATACAAAAATAAAATTACGCCCAGTCAGTCATGACGGTTATACAAGGGCGAAACATTGCAAAGTACCCGGCAGAGCCCGGGAACTGTGTAAAAGTCGAGGTGGCCGCCTTGGGCTCCCCGTCCCTAATTATAATAGTAATTATGGTCTCTGTGGAGGTAAAGCAACGTTGAACGAACATTATCTCGCAAAGCTCAGGAGCTGTGTGGAAGTCGAGGTGGCTGTCCTGGGCTCATAATAGTCTAGCACTAATAGTCTCTAATAGTCCTTATGGTCTCTGTGTACGTAAAGCAACACTAGAAGAAGAATGGACACAGCAGTCGAGACATGAATCGCCAGTGGTAACCACTACCAGGCATAGACGAGGGGTGGGAGGGGGGTGGGGGTACCATTTCAGGTGACAGTTGGGCAGTAACTTCTCAGTGGTTCAAACATTCGTCAGATACCCAGTATATGGAGAGAATGAATGAATGAATGAATAAACTTTATTTTACGAAGGTAGTGGAGAAGACTCGAGGTCTTTTTACATCCAGCCCTCGCCCATGAGGGAAACTACTATTAACTAAGGATACAAAGAGCTACAGTATGTTGAGTAGATGTACATTAATATAAACCATGTTAAAATGGACATCAGTAAACCGAGAGAGAGAGAGAGAGAGAGAGAGAGAGAGAGAGAGAGAGAGAGAGAGAGAGAGAGAGAGAGAGAGAGAGAGAGGCTTTAGGTTTCTGAACGTGCACATTTTCAAGCTAAAACAACCAGCCACTGTAGGGTTATGATATGTTTGTATCGGTGAGCCATTGTTTATTTGATATCAGTAACAATCGAAGCTGAAGCAAATAGATACTGAGGTGGAGACGAGATTCTGGAATCTGGACAGTTGTTATTTTCCACTTGTGCCATAATCATCCGTGCCATAACCGTCTCAGATCGCATCAAACTTCAGTCCACGCCCTTTTATTCTCAGTCGATTGATGCTAAGTCTGTAGAAGTTTTCTTTTCCCTTTCATTTTTAACTCCGGTCCGACTTTTTTCTCTCTTTTTTCTTTATACCACTTCGGGAAGATCTGAAGAATTCATACTGTCTTCAACCCGTTTGTGTTCAGTGAGTCAGTATACTGGAGAATCCCTCTCGATCCGAAAATAATCACAAGCTTGTTTTAAATAGACGGAAAATCTTTGTACTTGTCTCCCTGAAAATACCGTCACATTTCGTACGGGGAGTCCTCTTTCAGGTACAAAGGTCCCAAGCTAACTATATCCGCGAACAAACGCAATGCATATATATAAATATAAATGATATATGCACAGAGAGAGAATCACGCGGATTCTATTTATGCAATCTCCGTGTCCTTTTGCGGATTGCTGCTCAGCGCGTGGGCCGCCGCGCACCATGCGTCCGCCTTGACTGCTTCCGCCTCGATACGCCAGTGTTTCCTTTTATGGAAAACACGGCGGGGTTTTAAATTCTTGATCTTTAGTGCACAATCAGCCGCGAAGATGGCATATATCAAGGCAAAACAACGCCTCCCGTCGAATCATCATAGCAGTAAACATGTCTGATCCATTGTTCATTATATCACATGATTTTAGTGTGGAAGAGGACTGAGAAAAAATGGAGTTGACGGAACCGGGAAAGGGAGAAATTAGACTGGTAGAATTTGTGGCAGCAAACGAGGTATATATATATATATATAAAGCTATATTCTGACCTACTCCAGGAGAAAATCTGACAGCTCTGGATCCCCATCATATAATTATGGGGCTTTTATATTTTCGGGATCGGCCGTACCTGCCCCCCACGTGGCAAAAACTGCATCGACCGATCGTGACTGCGTTGCTGTGATAGTGGAGACTTGACAAGCAAGGAGCTAGCTGCCTCTTAGATAGAACAGTCACTACAGGGACAAGACTCAGAGGTGGGGCCGGAGGACAGGCGGGAGACGGAGAAGGGGGGAGGAGGAGGAGGAGGAGGAATGACTTTACCTAACGCTTACACTGTCCTCACCACCGAGAGAGGGTCTACACTGAGGTAGTGGGCGACGGTGCGTGCTATTGTGATAATTATATCAGTAGCTGGGAGCCGGGGGCTGAGGCGCAGTAATTTATTATTCAGACAGACAAAAGCCCGTTTGGGTGGCAAGGCTCGTTTAACACCGAGTCATCTCCCAACAGGTATAGACTGCTGGCGGGGACCGAAATCCCAAGACTAACTGAGGCGTTGGAAGAGGAAAACTAGCCTATACCTAACGCTTCGCTTTCACCACGGACACCGGGATGATTTTGCATCAATACGGGTAGCGGTGAAAACCACCTGTGTCATTAATTGGGGTGGGGGAGGGGGTGGGGGTGGGGGAGGGGAGGGGGGGTTAGATGAACACTCAGACAGGGCCCAAATTGAGAGAAAGTAGAAGAACCGAATCGGGGTCAAACTGGAAGTGGGGGGGGGGGGGGGGGGGGGGGGTAAAAGAACACTCAGACAGTGTCACAAAATTTTGAAGAGAAAAAAGAAAGAGCCGAATGGGAATCAGAAGGAGTAGTTTCTGCTTACCAGCCTAGCGCCTTACTGCTAAAGCCAAGTCGGTTCACGAGTCGCGGCAGTCCATAAACCACACCCTCGCCGGAATTATTTCTGTCCCAGCATCCAGGCCAGCCTCAGACAGGTTACTCCCACACAGCTCCTCAGTCTCGACACTCCTTCACGCCGAAACACACCCGGCAGACTGAGGACAGGTCAGCTCGCTGGTAGCCTGGCCACCATCCGGAGGAGACCCGCCGAACCCCTGCTCACTTCGGTGCTCCCAGCGCCCAGGAGCTGTGTGAAAGTCGAGGTGGCCGTCCTGGGCTCCCCGTCCCTAGTAGTCCTTGTGGTCTCTGTGGACGCAAAGCAACATTGAACAATTTGTCAACAGAGCTCAGGGGCTGTGTGAAAGTCGAGGTGGCCGTCCTGGGCTCCCCGTCCCTAGTAGTCCTTGTGGTCTCTGTGGACGCAAAGCAACATTGAACAATTTGTCAACAGAGCTCAGGGGCTGTGTGAAAGTCGAGGTGGCCGTCCTGGGCTCCCCGTCCCTAGTAGTCCTTGGTCTCTGTGGACGTAAAGCAACATTGAACAATTTGTCAACAGAGCTCAGGGGCTGTGTGAAAGTCGAGGTGGCCGTCCTGGGCTCCCCGTCCTTGTGGTCTCTGTGGACGCAAAGCAACATTGAACAATTTGTCAACAGAGCTCAGGGGCTGTGTGAAAGTCGAGGTGGCCGTCCTGGGCTCCCCGTCCCTTGTGGTCTCTGTGGACGTAAAGCAACATTGAACAATTTGTCAACAGAGCTCAGGGGCTGTGTGAAAGTCGAGGTGGCCGTCCTGGGCTCCCCGTCCCTAGTAGTCCTTGTGGTCTCTGTGGACGTAAAGCAACATTGAACAATTTGTCAACAGAGCTCAGGGGCTGTGTGAAAGTCGAGGTGGCCGTCCTGGGCTCCCCGTCCCTTGTGGTCTCTGTGGACGCAAAGCAACATTGAACAATTTGTCAACAGAGCTCAGGGGCTGTGTGAAAGTCGAGGTGGCCGTCCTGGGCTCCCCGTCCCTAGTAGTCCTTGTGGTCTCTGTGGACGCAAAGCAACGTTGAACAATTTGTCAACAGAGCTCAGGGGCTGTGTGAAAGTCGAGGTGGCCGTCCTGGGCTCCCCGTCCCTAGTAGTCCTTGTGGTCTCTGTGGACGCAAAGCAACGTTGAACAATTTGTCAACTGAGCTCAGGGGCTGTGTGAAAGTCGAGGTGGCCGTCCTGGGCTCCCCGTCTCCAGTGGTCCTTACAGTCTCTGTGGACGTAAAGCAACACTGAAATTGAACGCTGCTCTTCAGCGATGCCTGGGCGATTTTCACTGAGATTCAGCATGCGCAGAAAATCAGTCACCTACGAGGTGCTACCTGCTGTCGACAATGTTAGCTATTCAGTTGCTGAACCGGACTGAGTCTCCGTAGACCCCCTACCATGTCTAGTTGGTGATTTGCGCCCAGTCAGCCACATAGTCGCCCTGATATAACCGTAATGGTTGACTGGGCGTAAAACACCAAGTTACATACTTACAGCCGCGTAGGGTTATTTGAGGATGCACCTCTGGTGGAGTTTATGTACTTTGTATTTACACACATGCCAGGCGAGAGTTACATTAAGCGACGTCTTTAGAGCGCTAATTCAGTTCCCTTGCGTGTCGAATTTTCACACAGGGTTATATCAGGGCTAACCGCCACCATGTCACGGGCTCCTTTTTGTAGACTTTCCGTAACAACAACAACAACAACAACAACAATAATAATCTAGAGTAAATAAAAACAACAGTAACACCATGTTGTGTTCAAAATTTTCGGTTTTCTTGAAACTTTTCTCAATGAACTGAGACTGAAGAATACTGAGCGTCACAAATATGTATACATAAACACACGAGTAATTAAATCTCTCTCTCTCTCTCTCTCTCTCTCTCTCTCTCTCTCTCTCTCTCTCTCTCTCTCTCTCTCTCTCTCTCTCTCTCTCTCTTTGTGACTGAAGCTGGGCGTCACAAATAAATACCCAACACCTGCGTAATTAAAATGTGACACGGTTCATTGTCTCTCTGTAACACGAAAACAACATAGCTCAACCGAAAGCAGAAGATAAGTGTCCTAGTTCTACATGTCATTTTTCACCGTTTCAGTGTTGTTTGTAGCTTGAAAATGGGGATTACCCCGAAATTTCGCACGTTGTGTTTTGTCCTAATAAATAGCGTCCTTTTTAACCCTTTATGTGTTTGGATCTTGTCTTGGAACGCTAGTAGACATTCTTGTTTCACATTTTTGTTTCCTCTCTCTGTAACAATAATAATAATGGTTGGTAACAGCGGCACCAGGCGCTTTGCAATGTGATCACGACTTGTTCGTTTAGCTCATCTCCACCCTCTTCCCGACGCTGTGTGTGTGTGTGTGTGTGTGTGTGTGTGTGTGTGTGTGTGTGTGTGTGTGTGTGTGTGTGTGTGTGTGTGTGTGTGTGTGTGTGTGTGTGTGTGTGTGTGCGCGCGCGCGAGCGCGAGCGCGAGCGTTTAAGCAGCTTGATTTTGACTCCAGAGCACCACAAATTGGTAAACAGCTAGTACCAGTTCTCTTTCGTATTTCAAAACAACTAAAACATTCAAATGCCAACCCATGAGAGAGAGAGAGAGAGAGAGAGAGAGAGAGAGAGAGAGAGAGAGAGAGAGAGAGAGAGAGAGAGAGAGAGAGAGAGAGAGAGAGAGAGAGAGAGCCCTGCAAATACATCACCAACAATCAAACAGGAGCAGCTATGATAAAAGACGGTTACTCGCAACCCACATGCAGCCGTTACGATGCATCTCTGTAGTTGTCCTGATTCGCCACTGAAGACTGCTGTGACGTGGCTTTAGAGTAAATCAATGCCACTGTTTACGTGGCCCTGACGCACTATTTTGGTTCGTCCATTGATTATTTTATAGCTTGTTTGCATTGTGCAAGATGAGGATGGCCTAGTTGATGTTTTTTGTTCGTTGTTTTTGCCTTTTTCAAGAAAGGACTATCGGTCACAAGGAGATCGATTTCGCTTCGCCGAGGGATACCCTGACACGAGGACAGGAAAAGGAAAAGGATTTAGGTTTTGCTTTTTGGACGTTTGCACGATTTAAATCAGAGACCAGGGGTCGACCACTTTAAGTCAGAGACCGAGGGTTGCACACTTAAAGTCAGAGACATGAGGGTTGCACACTTAAAGTCAGAGACCACACTTAAAGTCAGAGACCAAGGGTTGCGCACTTAAAGTCAGAGACCACGCTTAAAGTCAGAGACCAGGAGTTGAACAATTAAAGTCAGAGACCACGCTTAAAGTCAGAGACCAAGGGTTGCGCACTTAAAGTCAGAGACCAGGGGTTGCACTCTTAAAGTCAGAGACCAGGAGTTGAACAATTGAAGTCAGTCAGAGACCACGTTTAAAGTCAGAGACCAAGGGTTGCACACTTAAAGTCAGAGATCACGCTTAAAGTCAGAGACCAAGGGTTGCACGCTTAAAGTCAGAGACCACGCTTAAAGTCAGAGACCATGGATTGCGCGCTATTTGTTAGAGACCAAGGTATGCACACTTAAAGTCAGAGACCACATTTAAGGTCAGAGACCAGGGTTTGCACACTTAAAGTCAGAGAGCAGGGTTTTCACACTTAAAGTCAGGGAGCAGGGTTTGCACACTTAAAGTCAGAGACCAGGGGTTGCACACTTAAAGTCAGAGACCAGGGGTTTCACACTTAAATTCAGAGACCTGGGGTTGCACACTTCAAGTCAGAGACCGACCAGGGATTGCACACTTCAAGTCAGATAACAGGAGTTGCACACTTAAAATCAGAGACCACACTTAAAGTCAAGGAGCAGGGCTTGCACACTTAAAGTCAGAGAACAGGGGTTGCACATTTAAAGTCAGAGACCAGGGGTTGCACACTTAAAATCAGAGAGCAGGGTTTGCACACTTAAATTCAGAGACCAGGGGTTGCACACTTAAAATCAGAGACCAGGGGTTGCACACTTAAAATCAGCGACCGACCAGGGGTTGCACTCTTCACGTCAGATAGCAGGGGCTGCACACTTAAAATCAGAGACCACGCTTAAAGTCCGAGACCAGTGTTTGCACACTTAAAGTCCGAGACCATGGATTGCACACTTAAAGTCCGAGACCATGGATTGCACACTTAAAGTCAGGGACCATGGACTGCTCACTTAAAGTCAGAGACCATGGATTGCGCACTAAACGTCTAAGACCTGAGGTTGCACACTTAAAGTTAGAGACCAAGGGCTGCACACTTAAAGTCAGAGACCAAGGGTTGCACACTTAAAGTCAGAGACCAAGGGTTGCACACTTACAACAGAGACCAGGGGTTGTTGGTATTAGTGCCAAAACTCGGCATCAGATTCAGCTGGAAAGGATACCCTTGATGGCAGCCTTTCAGACGAAGTCATTCCCTTCTAGGATGTGAAATTTTGTTTGAACAATTACACTTTTGTCACTAGAATCTGGCAACATGACCGGGCAGATATCACGAAAACAAACTGAGTCCGACTGCTTCAAATCTGAAAGAGTGTGTTCCATTCTGTGGTTGACGCAGAACATGTAGTCCTACTCCTACTAAGGGCCATTCATATGAAACTCGTTCTGGTTTGATGAACGGAGAAAGTCCTTCCGGACGTGTACTCCATACAATGAGTTCCTTTTCTGAGAAAAATACTGTACTCTCCAGTTCTCACTGAGGGTGAAAAAAAAGAAGTAAACACCGTAAAATCGTTGATGGTGTTAGAGATGTTTATTCGCAATGAATAGCTGACTTTCTGAAACGGATTTTTGTTTGTTTGCTTGTTTATTTGTTTTTGATTTATATTTTAATAGATAAAATATTTATGTTCATACTTGCTGAATTTAAAAAAAAAATAAAAAAATGTGTGAACACTGGCTATTTTTTTAAAGCTAGGTCTCTGGTGACGTACCCTTTCGGTTGTTTTCGATCTTTGATTTTATGCAGTAGGTCCATTTACCGTATTTCGCCTTGGTAGACCTACGTGGGCGACCGGGCTTTAAAAAGCACTTACTGACTTGCTTGTAAAACAGTCTACAGTCAAGGAGACTGATGACACCGAAGAGACCATCGTCCATATAATCTCGTCTGGTGGACTTGGCGACAGAGACTACTACTCAGTTGTAAGCACGAATTTTTAGACTTGTAATCGACGTCTATGAGGCGAAACTGGGATGTTATTTTCCTCCCCGTCGATGAACACGCTATTCGTCACTTAGGCTGAACCATAACCATGACATATCACGGTAAATCATTTTGATAGACAGCTATATACCACGCTTGTCTAATCAACCCTTTCTCTCTGACATGTTTAGTTTTCTTTTATTCACACACACACACACACACACACACACACACACACACACACACACACACACACACACACACACACACTTCTTTCAGACAGCGGCAAACAAGCCCACATTAAGATCACGCTGTGGGAATGCATGAGAAAGGAGGGCGGTGAAATTGGATGAAACGGAGCAATGTTAATTATGATGCATCATTGGCTTATAGCAACTGGGATCAAGAGGGTTACGTTACCTATTCAATGGCAGTGCGGCTTCCAATCACTCACCACTGATCTGTCTAATTCTTCTTCTTCTTTTTGTTGTTGTTGTTGTTTTTATGTACTGTTTAAGATTAATATTTTACATTATAATGATGGTTGCTGCTCTCTATGTATCCCAGTCCAGCTCGATTTGTAACGTCATGTCTGCGGTCTTTGCCATTCTTAGCGATGCAGTTGTGGATGTACCTCTGGTGGGGTTAATGTACCTTGTTTTTACTCGCATGCCAAATGAGAGTTACCGTAGGCGACTCAGGCCTCTGTTGTGCTTGTGTGACGTTTTCGAGGGCTAATTAACTCTCTTGTCTGATGATAGAACTAATAACAGCACTGTGACAATTAACCCATAATTCAATAATTCAGCCCAGGCCGGCCACCTCGACTTTCACACAGCTCCCGAGCTCTGAGTGTTTTACTGTTCGTTCGTTCAGTGTTGCTTTACGTTCACAGAGACCATAAGGACTGTCAGGGACGGGGAGCCCAGGACGGCCACCTCGACTTTCACACAGCTTCCTGAGCTCTGAGTGTTTTACCGTTCGTTCAATGTTGCTTTACGTCCACAGAGACCATGATGAGTGTGTTAGGGACGTGGAGCCCAGGACGGCCACCTCGACTCTCTGTGATGGACGCAATGCAGGTAATGAGTCACACTCCGAGCCAAACTCCAAGCACTGGTTTACGACATCATTCATTCAACCACTGCCGTATTTAGTTACGCCATAGGTCCCAGAAAACTGTCAGCTAACGAGCAGTTTTTTGTTGGTGCTCAAACGGTAGTAAGCCAGTTTGTTACAAACAACTCAGATAATATCAGACGTTTGTTTTATAACTGACCATGTGGCTTACGCCAGCTCAGATAAAAACAAAATCGTTTGAATCGAGACGGAACTTTTTTTTATACCCGGGGTGGATGCGTCTCAGGTTTACGTGCGTGCTTGGGCGCTAGGTTGCTTCTACAGTCATATTAGTACCTAAACCTTTCGGATCGCCCTGATATAACCGCACCGGTTGACTGGGCGTAAAACACCTAACTTACTTACTTACTTACTAAACCTTTCGGAGGGCGCTGACCGCGTCGCTGTACAGCTGCGCGGAGATAAAGAGTGCCCCTTCAGTGGCGTAACTAAATCTGGCAGAGTCACACTCCGAGCATCGCTTTCCGGCACCTCCTCCAAACTCTGCCAGATTTAGTTACGCCACTGAAGGGGTCACTCTCCGAGCATCGGTTTCCGGCACCTCCACCAAACTCTGCCAGATTTAGTTACGCCACTGAAGGGGTACTCTTTATCTCCGCGCAGCTATACACTTCGAGCATCGCTTTCCGGCACCCTCCTCCAAACTCTGCCAGATTTAGTTACGCCACTGAAGGGGTACTCTTTATCTCCGCGCAGCTGTCCACCGACGCGGTCAGCGCCCTCCGAAAGGTTCGGGTACTAATATGACTGTAGAAGCAACCTAGCGCCAAAGCACGCACGTAAACTATGAACGCGTCACGCATCCACCCCTGGTAAGAAAAGAGTTCCGTCTCGATTCAAACGATTGTGGTTTTCTTTGTGCTGGTGAAAACTTTGTTGGCGGCTATAAATGACACGCCTTGTTTTATTTGGGTTGTTTGTAACAAATTTACTACTGTTTGAGCACCAACAAAAAACAACTGCACGTTAGCTGACAGTTTTCTGGACCTTATGGCGTAACTAAATACGGTAGTGCTTGGAGTTTGGTAATGAGTATGAAGACCAGTCTTTCGGGTGAGGTTGGAGCAGCATAGGTAGTCTATACTGCATACTAATAGTAGTAGTAGTAGTAGTAGTAGTAGTAGTAGTAGTAGTAGTAGTAGTAGTAGGAGCAGCAGCAGCAGCAGCAGCAGTAGTAGTAGTAGTAGTAGTAATAGTAGTAAATCTTATACAGCACGTAAGAATTTACGAGCTCGCGGCGCTGTACATTATCAGCATCAACATCAACATCACATAAAAATTAAAAATAAAAGGGGGGGGGGGGGGGGGGGGGGGGGGGAAGAAGAAACACAAGCACTATAAATGCATACAGGAACATCACAAGGCAACCCCCCAAAACAACAACAACAACAATAAAACAAAAACAAAAACACACACAACAACAACAACCAGACAAAAAACAAAAAACAAACAAACACCCCCGCCCCCCCCCCCCCCAAAAAAAAAAAAAGAGAAAAAAAGAAGAAAGAAAAAGAAAAAGAAAAAGAAAAAAAGAAGAAGAAGCAACAATACAAAACAACTACAAACAAACAAACAAACACAAATTCATACTGTAAATGAATACATCGACACATAACCTTTTTCACACCCAACCACCCACAGTATGATCACACACAGACACCTACACACTCACAACTCTTTTTGTTGTTGTTCTTCATCTGTCTTTGTGTTAGCCAGCCCCATGCGCGCATTGCGCAAGCTTCGCCGGAGCCTCCAAGCAGCAGCTTATGCACAGATTATTGTACACCAGCCAGATACAGTTTCAAATGGAACAGGAGATCCGAAATAGCAAAGCTAAATTGAAACACTCGATTGATCCTCCCACCCAAAGAACCGACGCCCAAAAAGGTCTGTTTACGCGCATGCATTGGTCTGAGAGCTGATGAAGCGAAATAGGCGTCATCCTCTCAATGACAGACTAAAAATGGAACTCACATTTATATTCATCGTCACGCCACCTGATCATTAATAGAGTGCTGTAGCCTTGCCCACACAGAACCCGATGCGACCACAACCACACCGTTGACTAAGCGTACCATTTATCTAGCCTTACCTCTACAAAAATCCTCATCAAAAAACAAGTAGTATATATATATACACAGTAACACGCAAGCAAGCTTTCGCTGACAAAATAAAGATTCACTGTTGCCGAAGACACGGCGCACTGACCGGCCGACTGAATTTCGGTGCCAACCATTATATGGCGAAGAGGCGACTGTTACAGGTTTCTTGCGTTGTCGTTCATATGATTGCTATTACTGACACCTTCTAATATAATGTAAGTTACACTGGTGAAGTGGGCCGAAGGAAAAAGACGCTGTCTTTTAGTAATCAGCTTGTATTGGTCACAGTGCCGCCGAATGCGTAGCAGCTGTTTTTGCGAGGCTGACAAACGGTCAGAAAATGAGCAGAATAAGATCCAGCACTTCCCGACATATTGCCTGCGATTGGTAACTACGAGATGCTGCTATGTAGCCCGTTAGTGAAACAGAGAATAATAATATAATAATAATAGATTATTTATGGCGCCCCATCTCGTAAGAGCCCAGAGCGCTTACAAAGACATAAGGATACACTCATTTCATCACACCACAACACACACACACACACACAACACACACACACACACACACACACACACACACACACAACACACACACACACACACTCCACAACACACACAACACCACACACACACACACACACCAACACACACACACACCACACACACACACACACATCACACACACACACACACACACACACACACACACACACACACACCACAACACACACACACACACCCACAACACACACACACACACACACACACACACACACACACACACACACACACAACACACACACACACACACACACACACACACACACACACACACAACACACACACACACACACCACACACACACACACACACACACACACACCACACACCACACACACACACACCACACACACACACACACACACACACACACACACACACACACACACACATGTATTACTGGTGGTGATGGGTTGGTACCACCAAAAACAAAAACAAAAGAACAAAAAAGTAAGTAACCAGAACGGTTATATCAGGGTGAAGCCAGGACGTTAAAGTCCAGTTACTAACATCTCTTTCTGTTTCATTACAGCTTCGCCCTGATATAACCGTATGGTTACTTACTTACTTCTTTACAGAAACTGCCTGGCAAGCCACCTTTGTGGTGACTTTAACTTCCACCAAAGATTATAAATACATGACAGGTTCAACTACGAAGATATCTGACCTTACAGTATGTGAACCACAAATACAAACACAAGTGATATGTCTTATTTTTATTTTTTGGCTCACACAAAATCGCGGATTTGCGCCGATGGCCGCAGCAGTTGTGTACGTAACTATCTCCTCTGACTGCCGTTATCATGAATTTCGCTTGGAGCGTTGCGCGCCTAAGTAGTAAACATGGTGCTTAACGTCCACAGAAACCACAAGGCTTATTAGGGACGGGGAGAAGAGGGGAGGGGGGTATAGAGGTGGGGGAAAGGGGAGATTATATGCATATCGCTACACTGTCACCACCAGAAGGCTCTGCATTAAGATGGGCAGCGATTGAGAGCCTTTTAATGTTTCATTAATTGTGAGGGACAAAGTCACAAGACAGCGTCCACAGACCACAACTTTTGAAGAGAAAGGAGAGCCGAAGCGGATTCGAACCGAGGTCCCTCTGCTTACCAGCCTAACGCCTTACCGCTAGGCCAAACCGGCGCGCCGGACGATCCTCGCTTTTTATAGAGCAGCGAGCCAGGATGACCCATCTTTGTATTTATAATCTTTGCTTCCACCCAAGCTCCGTTAGCAGAGTCCAGGCGAGATCAAGATGAGGGAGGTGAGCTGGACTCTCATGAAGAAGTTAGACACTTTTGCGGGTCCAGGCGAGATCAAGAAGAGGGAGGTGGTGCTGGACCCTCAAGTTAGCCCAGAACTGATCGTGAACAGGGAGGTGGAGCTGGGCTCTGAAAGTTGGACTTCTATTTTGCTTCAAGTTGTTACTCAACAGCGGTGCAACGGACATTGTCCTTGTGACTCTGCCCCGCACTGCAGTTGAAACAGCAATTGCGTAGTACGCTAGTTGCTGCGCGATGGCGAGCGGACACCGCCTTAAGTGACACTTCCATTGTTCTGGCGGCGGTCCACGCCTCCTCGGTCTTCCGGGTCGGTGCATGCGCGCGGTCAAACCTTCACTCTCTCGCCCCCCCCCCCCCCTGTCCCCGTCCCTAATAAGCAACCTCGCTTCTGTGGACGTTAAGCAAAATGTTTACTTACAAGCTCAGTCAGTGGTATAGAAATATATGCGTGCATGGTTGCTATTTTAGAACATGATCGTTGCCGTCGGCCCACGCTTTTCCGTTTGAGTTTTATACCTCCAGTTAAGGCTGAAGGACACTGGTCTCATGCAGACATTACTGGCCTGAGCCCACGTGCACCCGTGTGGCTTAGACTGGCGGTTGTGAATTAAAGTCACAAGCGTATGGAGCGGAAGACGGTGGGATGAGCTAATTAATGAGACTGCATACCGCGTAGCGTGGCGTGCAGTGACGTGCTTACTATTCTGAAGTTGCATCGTTTCTGTGCGCCTACCAGACATTCTCCGTGTACACCGCCACGGTTACTGTTTAATTCCATATTAT
>JABMCL010002919.1:32500-37500 GCA_018857735.1 Alviniconcha marisindica | reverse complement strand
TTTTAGGTCTGTATCGACAAAGTGGAACAGTGTTGCCATGTCATATGTGTACCATTAAAACTTTTTTTTTTGCCAAAGAAGCCAGGAAGGAAGCCGGGAAGCAGAAGCCGCACACAAAGGATAGTATAGCTGTGGAATATGTATCGTTTATAGTTTTGCAAGCGGGAAGCCAGGAAGGAAGCCGGAAAGCAGAACTACAGTATAGCCGTGTAATGTGTTGTTGTTTTTTTGGCCGAGGAAGCCAGGAAGGAAGCCGGGAAGCAGAAGCACACAAAGGACAGTATAGCCGTGTAATGTGCATCGTTTTTGTTTGTTTTGTTTTTTGCCAAGGAAGCCAGGAAGGAGGCCGGAAAGCAGAACCACAGTATAGCCGTGTAATGTGTATCGGGATTTTTGCCAAGGAAGTCAGGAAGGAAGCTGGGAAGCAACCCCCGTACTCTTCTTCGATTTCCAACTGCTGCCACAGTCACGGCCCGCCGGGATCTCGGCGGTTAACGTGGCCAGAACCACACGAATCCGAGTCAGTGACGCGGTTTTCACTGAGTCGTTATCTATTCCGGAGTTTCTGCCAGACTAAAAAAAAAGCCGACAGAGAGCTGAGCGAGTGAGGACGGAACCCTGGACCCGCTGCCGAACAGTGCAAAACCGTTGCTGATCAACATCAGCCTGGAAGTCCCTGGTCTTCATCCCTGGATATCATCAGATTTGCAATGTTCATTGGCAGTGCCTTCTCGCCCTAAAATGAGCCACAGAAGCGTTCCTGATTTATGATATCCAGTGTTGACTGAAACAGCCGTATAACAGTCTGTTAAACATAATAAAATAGAGGATTTCTATAGATAGATAGATAAAAGGTTTTTACGTCCAGTCAACCAGCGAAGATCATAATAAAACAGAGGATAGACAGATAGATAATTTGTTTTTCACGTTCAGTCAACTAAAACAGAGGATTGCTATAGACAGATAGATAATTGGTTTTTCACGTTCAGTCAACTAAAATAGAGGATTGCTATAGACAGATAGATAATTGTTTTTTCACGTCCAGTCAACCATCGAGGATCATAATAAAATAGAGGATTGCTTTAGACAGACAGATATATAACTGGTTTTTCACACCCAGTCAACCATCGAGGATTGTGAAATACATAAAGTGAGGGAACCGACTTGAGACTGAGGTAAAAAAAATAACACTAACAAAAAATACAAAAAATAAATAAAAATATAAAATCGTTTCTGAAAAGGTCGTGTAGCTGTCAGAGCACTGGCAAGTAAAACAGGTGTGAATGTGCTGTGTCGCTATGTGACTGAGTTGGTAAGCCGGTTTGGCCTAGCGACTGACAAGACCTGTAAGCACTGAGAGTGGTCCAGGTTCGATTCCGCTTCGGCTGAGCTTTTTCTATTTCAGTAAAACATGATTTGTGATTTGTGGACACTGTCTTGTGACTTCGCACCGCACTGTTGATGAACATTACAGCGGCTCCCATCGGCTGCCCCATCTTCACTAACGCAGAATCACTCGGCTGGCGACAGTGTAGCGTTAGGTGTAGTCTCCCTCTTCCCCTTCCTCCTGGGATCTCGGTCACCACCAATACCTCGGCTTCGGAGACAACTCGGCGTTAAACACGTTTAACCAAGCAGCAACATACTATCGGTGTGTTAGAACCTGAGCCAGAGCCGGGGAGAGACAACACGGAACGCGGAGCACACGAGAGAGAGAGAGAGAGAGAGAGAGAGAGAGAGAGAGAGAGAGAGAGAGAGAGAGAGAGAGAGAGAGAGAGAGAGAGAGAGAGAGAGAGAGACAGACAGACAGACAGACAGACAGACAGACAGACAGAGACAGAGAGCGACAGAGAGAGAAAGACAGACAGAGACAGAGAGACAGACAGTGTATGTGTGTGTGTGTGTGCGCGGCGCGTATGTGTGTGTGTGTGTGTGTGTGTGTGTGTGTGTGTGTGTGTGTGTGTGTGTGTGTGTGTGTGTGTGTGTATTTGTGTGTGTGTGCGTGTGTGTGTGTGTGTTGTGTGTGTGTGTGTGTGTGTGTGTGTGTGAGAGAGAGAGAGAAGGAGAGAGAGAGAGAGAGAGAGAGAGAGAGAGAGAGAGAGAGAGAGAGAGAGAGAGAGAGAGAGAGAGAGATGAAAAAGGGAAAGAGAAAAACAAGACCAGAAGCGCAGCGTTAGCAGTTAAGGGTCTTTGTGGTGTTTGTTCCCGCCGCACCCTGCCGGCAGGTCACTCGGACACACAGCGGATGAAAAATACACCAACAAATATAGATTTCCATTTGGCGCGCACGCCTTTGGAATTAATTTGATCGCAGCTCGCCGCGAACCGGCTTGCCGCTCTTGTAAACAGTCTTCGCGAAGCTCCGGCATGACATTTGCAGGCAAAACGAGGACATTTCTCTGTTCCCTCTACAGCCTGTTTCCCTGACTGGGTCCCCGGCTGCCGGCGGGGGAAGGAGGCTGCTTGGAGTGTTTTGTCAGACTGTGCTCTTGGACTGCTGATTTGGCGGAGTGAAGGCCGCTTAGTCTTACTGGCCTACTTCGCGAGTTGTTTGTGTGGCACACTAACCGACTAACCCGGATTCGCTACGCGCATGCGCCCGCTCAGTCTGATCGTTGCGGAATCCACCATCTCGCAATTGTCAGCTAAGTATGAAAGTTGTCGTGGGCTTGTATCTAGTGAACGAGAGATGGCGGTGCACGCAGCCCCGGCCGAGTGATAAGCTCTGCTCTTTCTAATCAAAAGTTGCGGAACGTGGTGTACGTAGGCAAGCCGCCGAAAGCTAACATAATGGCAGCGTTATGTACGAGTCTTGGCGGCTGCTAGAGCCAGGCTTTACAGGCACGGATTCTACATTTAACAGGGTCCACGACTCTGGTGACATTTAACAGGTCCACGACTCTAGTGACATTTAACAGGTCCACGACTCTACATTTAACAGGGTCCACGACTCTACATTTAACAGGGTCCACGACTCTACATTTAACAGGTCCACGACTCTACATTTAACAGGTCCACGACTCTAGTGACATTTAACAGGTCCACGACTCTACATTTAACAGGGTCCACGACTCTACATTTAACAGGTCCACGACTCTACATTTAACAGGGTCCACGACTCTACATTTAACAGGGTCCACGACCGTGACTCTACATTTAACAGGGTCCACGACTCTACATTTAACAGGTCCACGACTCTACATTTAACAGGTCCACGACTCTACATTTAACAGGTCCACGACTCTACATTTAACAGGGTCCACGACTCTACATTTAACAGGGTCCACGACTCT
This sequence comes from Alviniconcha marisindica, assembly GCA_018857735.1. NCBI lineage: Eukaryota > Metazoa > Mollusca > Gastropoda > Provannidae > Alviniconcha > Alviniconcha marisindica. The sequence goes on along the minus strand of JABMCL010002919.1, from coordinate 34,207 downwards.
ACATTTAACAGGTCCACGACTCTACATTTAACAGGGTCCACGACTCTACATTTAACAGGGTCCACGACCGTGACTCTACATTTAACAGGGTCCACGACTCTACATTTAACAGGGTCCACGACTCTACATTTAACAGGGTCCACGACTCTACATTTAACAGGGTCCACGACCGTGACTACATTTAACAGGATCCACGACGATCACTCTACATTTAACTCTACACTCTACACGACTACATTTATCAGGGTCCACGACCGTGACTCTATGTTTAACAGGGTCCACGACTCTACATTTAACAGGGTTCACGACTCTACATTTAACAGGGCCCACGAAAGTAATGAACATACACATTCAACAGTTTCCCCATTACAGTACAACCGAATAATTCTCCAACAGTCCATATCTTTTGATCTTCAGGACAATCGTGTCTTGAATCAGTTACTCCATCACAGAAGATACGGCTTAAGTTTAAATCGCAAATACACGCGGAGAAAGTTCGCATGACGCTCCGATTTTCACGTGACGTGCAACAGTTGATAATTATTGTACTATCTATGTTACATTCAACACTTAATCGGAATAAAATTTAATTTTCACAGCCCCGCCCCCATCCCCGCCAAATTTTCAAACGGCAACCCTCTTCATCCTTTTAAACCGGCAAAAACCACAAAACCACACCTTGTAAATTCATCACTAATCCGCACTTCAGTTTACGCTCAATGCTTCGAGCGCCTGTGCCTTTACTTCAAAAAGAAAAACAACAAACATTTGACCGAGTTCTTGAACTGCGTCCGTAACATAATTATTCTCTCTTGAACTCAGCTGCGGGTTAAAAATAAGACTGATCATTTGCCGTACAATCCTCCAGGACTGAGCTGTCACGTACATTATATTTCGCTCACACACTACGCTGCAGCCTGTCCCGTATTGCGTCGCTTCCACACTGCGGAATACAGTTATCGATAACATTCCGCCATTTTACCTCAATGGAACAAAACGCACAAATCTCGTGCCTATAAAATGTTATTCATACGAATGAAAGAAAGCGTTAGAAATGACGTTTTTCCTCTTCTTCTTAATAAAAATGATGATGATCTCTCTCCCTCTCTCTCTCTCTCTCTCTCTCTCTCACACACACACACACACACACACACACACACACACACACACACACACACACACACACACACACTCACTCACTCACTCACTCACTCACACTCACTCACACACAGACACACAGACATACAGACACACACAGACACACAGACACACACACACACACACACACACACACACACACACACACGCACCGCACACACACACACACACACACACACACACCCCACCACCCACACACACACACACACAGCACACCACACACACACACACACCCACACACACCACACACACACACACACACACACCACACACACACACACACACACACACACACACACACACACACACACACACACACACACACACACACACACACACACACACACACACACACACACACACACACACACACACACACACACACACACACACACACCTCACTCACTCATCACTCACTCACCCTATTCACTCACTCACTCACACACAGACACGACACAACACAACACAACACACACACACACACACACACACACACACACACACACACACGCACGCACGCACGCACGCACGCACGCACGCACGCACGCA
>JABMCL010002919.1:12500-17500 GCA_018857735.1 Alviniconcha marisindica | reverse complement strand
CTCCCCGTCCCTAATAAGCCTTGTGGTTTCTGTGGACGTTAAACACCATGTTTACTTACGGCCGGGTGAGCCTAGGGTAGGGTGGGGTGCTGGGAGGCGATGAGAAAGATATGCAGGTCCGAATCAGTTTACTCAGCCGTATTCTATGATCTATCACATCAGTGGCCAAAATGGTCCCTGCAATGTATAAATCCAGATCCAGAATACATTCACAGCCTTATTACCTAAAAACGTTGGTTAGTTAGTTCTTGGATCTTTATGTCCAGTCAGTCGTGGAAAACGTACAAAATGTTCCATTTGCAGGGTTTGTACGGTTGTCGTATCAGTACTTATGCAACACAAATACTGTTTAGCTTCCAATTTGATATCCGCAGGGCGATGCCGTGCTGGATCGCTGTTTGTCAATGAAGAACGAGAAGGATTGGCTCGTGACATAATACACATGGCTGCCACTGAGACAGTCATGCCAGACGCACTCATGACATCACAGACTTGGTCAAAATGGCAGGAAGGGTTCACGGCTTTTCGAGACTTTCAAACGTCGAGTTTTCAACAAACTTTAGGCTATAAATCGACCGAAAAATTGCAGTTGAGTGTATTATGATGAAACAGTTTTTATTGATAGGAACCGTGATGCTTATTCAGGTCGTGTTCCTTGTTATAGTCTTTATATTTGTTAACCTACACTCATTCTGTGCACGCGCCCGAGTCTGTCTGTCCATGTGTGTGTGTGTGTGTGTGTGTGGTGCGTGCGTGCGTGCGTGCGTGCGTGTGCGTGTGGTGCGTGCGTGCGTGCGTGCGTGCGTGCTTGCGTGCGTGCGTGCGTGCGTGCGTGCGTGCGTGCGTGTGTGTGTGTGTGTGTGTGTGTGTGTGTGTGTGTGTGTGTGTGTGTGTGTGTGTGTGTGTGTGTGTGTGTGTGTGTGTGTGTGTGTGAGTGTGTGTACTAGGAATACAATATTATGATTGCATAGATGTATTCTGAGGTTTTCTGTGTATACGTGTTTTGGTGTTGTTCCTGTAGAGCCAGGCTGTGTGCAGTTCATCCTGTCGGTGAGATACCGCGCTTTAAGAAATTATCGCCATTATTACTATTGTCACTGTTATCTGCTATCTTTCCTGGCAGTGCAGAGGTGCAGAGTTGACAAACACGACAAGCAGAATAGAACAGATCTAGGGAAATGTACTCATCTATACGACGAAACACAAGGAACAAGCGCTTTCGACAGGAAATTGTCTACGTCAAGTGTAAGAAGATAGTAGTAATAATAATCATCATAATAATAATAATCATAATAATAATAATAAAAGAAGAAGAAGGAAGAGACGACAAGCAGAGACTGACATGAAGAATGTCGGTGTTTCCAATACGAGATGCAGTATTTTCATTTGTTTTCGTTGTACCGTTGGCCCAGTCACTGCGCGGCCGGGCCGGTTGACCGACACACTATTCAGTCTGACAGCAGAGATAATTATGGCAACAAGCAAACCACAAGCACTGGTTGACGACATCCTTCGTTCAACCACTGCCGTATTTAGTTACGTCATAGGTTCCTGAAAACTGTCAGCTAACGAGCCGTTTTTCGTTGGTGCTCAAACAGTAGTAAATTTGTTACAATCAATTCAAATAAGATGAAGTGTTGCTTAATGTCCTCAGATGTCAGTTGACATATTAGGGACAAGCTGAGGCCAATGCCGAAGCATGGTTCAATATAGCTTTACGTCCACGGAAACCAGAAGGCTCGTTAGGACGCCGGACAGCCAAGGACGGCCACCTCGACTCTCACACAGCTCCTGAACTATGAACTCAAATAAAACAAGGCGTTTCATTTATAGCCATCGACAAAGTTTACACCGGCACAAATAAAACCAGTGAGTGTTCGGCTCATCGTTATTTGGAAGTGTCAGGAATGCCGTTGTCAGTCCTAATTTGCTTATGAGAAGCACGTGGCGCTCCAGTTCCGCGGCCACAACACGTTCAGTTGCAGGTCCAAAGTAAGTAAGTAAACATGGTACTTAACGTCCACAGAAACCATAAGGCTTATTAGGGACGGGGAGATGGGGGGGGGGGGGGGGGGGGGGGGGGGGGGTATGGAGTGAGAGAGAGATTATATACCTACCGCTACGCTGTCACCCCCAGAATGACTCCTGCACTAAGATGGGCGGCGATGAGAGCCGTTTTAATGTTTCATAATGTGAGGGACAAAGTCACAAGGCAGTGTCCACAGACCACAACTTTCGAAGAGAAAGGAGAGCATTAAGATGGGCGGCGATGAGTGCCGTTTTAATGTTTCATGATTGTGAGCGACAAAGTCACAAGACAGTGTCCACAGACCACAACTTTCGAAGAGAAAGGAGAGCCGAAGCGGATTCGAACCGAAGTCCCTCTGCTTACCAGCCTAGCGCCTTACCGCTAGGCCAAACCGGCTCACCTTGCAGGTCTAAGCTCAGTTCTCTTTTCGTCCCGCCGCCATACACTGACTCCAGAGAGACGGTAGCTGTTGTTGTTGATCGCTTTTATAGAGGTTCAAAGTTTCACAGTTTTACTGAGCTTTTTGGGGCGTGGAAAGAGGAAGTCCTTAACGATCTTCTTTGAAAGGACGAGAGAGGGCCACCATGAAAGAGTCAGACGAACATTGGAACCGTTTTAAAGGCGACGTTGTCGAAAACTTCTGAGAGGCGGGTGGAGCGCATAATTATGGGCTTTACCGAGCGCATAGATACCATCTTGAACTGAACTGGTTGAGCTTTTAGCCCCTGGGGGTTAGAAAGCGAAGTCACATTTACACAACACATTCTTAAAAAGAAATACGTGAGTGCTAATAATACATCACTACAGCACTTTACACATTAAACAAGAACAAGCGCTCAAACACAAATCACAGTTGTTGTGAATAACTAAGGCGCACAGAAAAAGATATTTATTTTATATTTTATCGCTGTGTGTTGCCGTAAGTTTGATTAAAATAACTCAAGAATACAACTAATAAATCTAGCAAGCTTTACATGCTTTGATTTTGAGGTCATGTTCATAAGGCTACAGGATTTGGGCACTTTGGGATGATGTGTGTAATATTTATTTACCTACTTAGTACGGTTTCTTTTAACATTTTCATTGGAACAATTAAACAAATAATGAAATTCGTCTCCTGCCTCATCCCTGTTACAATTCTTTCGTCCCTTGGGATACCTCACGATCATTTTTGCTGAACTTGGTAGTTTGTGGTTATTAAGTCTGAATTTCAATACCCTTTGCCTTAGGGTAGATGGGAGGTAGGTCAAATACTCCTCAAAGGCAAAATTTCTTTTTAAATGAACGATAATCACAACGGACATTAATTTCTGCTGCTGTACTCCACTTTGCCGTGATCCCTTAATCTTTGCCTCCTAAGTGAATCAGACTGTGCTTGGATGCACCGGAGCGCGCGACACTACTGTGACCTTCTCACTCCGTATAGCCACCCGGACCTCAGCGGAGGCAGGAGTACGGCATGCGTCACCCTGAGCAGGCACCGAGAGTCCAGGGGAGATGGCTCAAGTCTGAAGTGTCGTTCGTCTTCAGCTGGACTCAGCAATCCCCGTAGGATGGAACGTGGTACATATATATATATATTATTATGATAATGAAACAAAGAACCCGTGAGAGAGAGAGAGAAAAGGGAGAAGAGAGAGAGAGAGAGAGAGAGAGAGAGAGAGAGAGAGAGGAGAGAGAGAGAGAGAGAGAGAGTTTGTTCTTCATTTATTCTCTTTTAGAGCGTGCACCCTGAATCCCCTCCCCCCCCCCCCCCCCGTCCCCCTCCCCCCCCCTCAAAGAGAGAGAGAGAGAGAGAGAGAGAGAGAGAGAGAGAGAGAGAGAGAGAGAGAGAGAGAGAGAGAGAGAGAGAGAGAGAGAGAGAGTTTGTTCTTCACTTTATTCTCTTTTACGAGCGGACCCTTGAATCCCCTTCTCCCCCACGTCCCCCCCCTCGCCCCTCAAAGAGAGAGAGAGAGAGAGAGAGAGAGAGAGAGAGAGAGAGAGAGAGAGAGAGAGAGAGAGAGAGAGAGAGAGCGTCAAAAGACAAAATTACTAATTATGTACATATAATCAGTAACTAGAGAGAATATGTGTAATTAGTAATTATCTTCACATAAATACTAATTATGTGCCTTTCGTGCTGCTTCCAACGGCTTACTTGCGTCAAAAGTACATATATATGTCCATACAATTATTAACTACGTTGAAACGGCGTAAGTGCGCATGTGCGGGCTTCTCAGCACTTCCTTTTGCTTTGAAGCAATTGGTTGTTCCCGACGGCATAGCACATTTTTTGATGCGGTCGAATTTGTTGTTGACGCACGCATTTGCAAAACACATTCATCATACATCCATGCTTTCAGTCCTTCAACATCGGTGCACCGCTACACTGTCGCAGGGGACATGATTCCCCGCGCAGAAAAAGAAGAAAAAAAAAAAAAATCATTCGCACGAAATTGGACCGTCGAATTGATTGGCTCTCCTTCGCGCATGCGTTGTCGGTGATCACACACCAACTGTGTACTTTGGACACTAGAAAGCCGTTGGGAGAAGCACGAAAAAAGTTATTTCAACATAATTACTAATTATCAGAAACTAATTACAAAATATCTCCACATAGTAACTACGTATGTCTTTTGACCCTCGTTTAAAACGGCTTAATTACGTCAAAAACACAAAATTAGTAATCATGTGTAAATAATTTAAATGGGGGCATAATTATACATGATCAACATACATGATAATAGTTATGAATGAAACGTTCAGAACTTTGCAGTGACACTGGTTTTCAAAGCACACAAATTGATCACGTGCAACCTCTTGCAAGCCTTCAAAACTGTGTTAAAAACTCACCTGAAAAACAATGCCACAAACGATTTCAAATTATGTCTTCTACTTGCCTCCCGCCCCCTTACCCACCCTCACTCCTCGTTACATTCCTATGTGCGCCATTCGCGGGTGGTCCTGGTCTGCGCGTGCGTGCGTGGGG
>JABMCL010002919.1:2500-7500 GCA_018857735.1 Alviniconcha marisindica | reverse complement strand
AAAGAAGTGCCCCCATTTTTGCTCGTGGTTTCGGCGGCGGGGGAGTGGGGGTGGTGTGTGTGTGTTGTGTGTGTGTGGTGTGTGTGTGGTTGTGTTGTGTGTGTGTGTGTGTGGGGTGGTGGTGTGGTGTTGTGGTGTTGTGTGTGGTGGTGTGGGTGGGGGGTTTGGTGTGGGGTGGTGGTGGGGTGGGTGTGTGTGTGTTGGTGGTGGTGGTGTGTGGGTGTGGTGTGTGTGTGTGTGTGTGTGTGTGGGGTGTGTGTGGTGTGTGTGTGTGTGTGTGTGTGTGTGTGTGTGTGTGTGTGTGTGTGTGTGTGTGTGTGCGGCGTGCCTGCGTGTGTGTGTGGGGTGTGTGTGGGGTGTGGGGTGTGGTGTTTTGGTGTGTGTGTGTGTGTGTGTGTGTGATGCAACATTTTGTTTTATTCTGCTGGTTTCATCTTGCACTGGTCATTGTGAAGCGCCGTGACTGAGAGCTGCTGTAGAAATCTCCCACTGTTATTGCCACTGTGCTGATTATTATTAGAAGCTCGAAGAAGAAGAAGAAGAAGAAGAAGATGAAGAAGAAGGAAGTGGCATTTTGCACCTTCGTGGAGGGCGGGCGCTGTTGTTGTCATTAGTTGTTGTTTTCCTCGAATCACTAATTGTAAGCGACTAGCTGTCTCTACCGCAGGGTTTTGTTCGCAAGACTGACCTTATGAAAAGTTGTCTTGTGGCATTATTAAAGTATCAGCACTTCCCCGTCATAGCGGCATTTAGAGCCAGGGCTAACAGCATGGCATTTTCATGTTGTTGACGTACGCCGTCGCTCGTAATGTCCCCATTCATTCTGTCCTTGACTTCCTGCACGCTGTTCCACGGACAACCGTCTCCCTCCCTCCCTCCTCACCTCCCCTCCCTCCCTCCCGACCCGACCGCCTTGGTATCTCTCTCTCTCTCTCTCTCACTGACAGCCTGACATATACAGACAGACAGCCTGACATATACAGACAGACAGACAGACAGACAGACAGACAAGAAACAGACACAACACACACACACACACACACACACACACACACACACACACACACACACACACACACACAACACACACACACTCTGTTTGGGCTGTTCTGTCTGGGCTCTTTTGGTCTGCTTTCTTCTTCAGTCCACTGTGGTCGCTACAGTAGTGAACTGAATATTGACCATGCAAGACGAAACCAGAGAATAAAACAAAAAGGAATGCATCATAAAAACACACACACCCCCACAAACACCTAAACACACAAAACAACAACAAAACAAAACACACACAAACACACCACACACACACACCCCACAACACACAACACACAAACACACAACACACAACCCCAAAAAGCACACAACACACAGACCCCACAGACACAGACACACAACCACCCCACACACCACACACAAAAACACACAACACACAACCCCAAAACCACAAAACACACCCCCACTCCAAAAACCCCAAAACCACCACCACCAACCACCACCACCCCCCCCACCACCACCACCACCCCCCACCACCCCACCCCAAACCACCCCAACCACACACAAAACACAAAAAAAAACAAAAACACCAAAAAAACCACACACAACACCCAACCCCCCCCACCCCCCCCCCCCCCCCCCCCAAACCCCCCCACACCCCAAAAAAACCACACACCCCCCCAAAAAAAACCCCCCCCAAAAAACCCAACCCCAAAAAAAAAAAAAAAAAAAAAAAAAAAAAAAAAAAAAAAAAAAAAAAAAAAAAAAAAAAAAAAAAAAAAAAAAAAAAAAAAAAAAAAAAAAAAAAAAAAAAAAAAAAAAAAAAAAAAAAAAAAAAAAAAAAAAAAAAAAAAAAAAAAAAAAAAAAAAAATTTTTTTTTTTTTTTTTTTTTTTTTTTTTTTTTTTTTTTTTTTTTTTTTTTGAAGGCACCAGAGAATACCGTTGTTTTGAATAGGTCTGCCACTGGCACAGGCAAACTAAGGCGATAGTTTTATGGTTGGAACAGCGTGAGGGAGGCGTGTGTGGCAGGTTAACTTAATAATATATACTGTGGGGCCTATTTTTAAGGACCTTGTATAGAACAAATCCTTGTTGTATTCCATTTTTGTGTAGGCTCATTTTCCTCAAGGGGGGGAAAGGGGGAAGAGAGAGAGAGAGAGAGAGAGAGGAGAGAGGAGAAGGGGAGAGGAGGAAAGGAGAGAGAAGAGAGAAAGGGGGAGGGGGAGGGGGGGGGGGGGGGGTTTTTTTATGGGGTGTGGGGGTTTGGGGTGTGGTTTTTGGGGTGTGTGTTTTTGGTGTGGGGTGGTGGTGGGCGGGTGGGGCGGGTGGGGTGGGTGTGTGGTGTGTGTTTTGTGGGTGGTGGGTGTTGTGTGTGTTTGTGGGGTGTGTGTGTGTGTGGTGGGGTAGGGTTTTTGTGTGTGTGGGTGTGTGGTGTGTGTGTGTGGTGTGTGTGTGTGGTGTGTGTGTGTGTGGTGTGTGGTTTTGGGGTGGTGTGGGTGTGTGTGTGTGTGTGGTGTGTGTGTGTGTGGTGGGTTTTTTGTTTTGTGGGTGTGGTGTGTGTGTGTGTGTGTGGGGTGTGGGGGTGTGGGGGGTGTGGGGTGTGTGTGTGGGGTGTGTGTGGGGTTCGTGACTGAGCAGCCCGGGTCAAGTTGGCCGGGGACTCAAACCAGTCGTACATGGCCCTCCTGACCACTGTTACACCACACGTAGGTACAACCCATCACCGGAAACCTGCAGCATGGCCCCAAAGGAAGGGTTTTTCCTGCGGGACCTACATCAACAAAGACAGATGTAGGCCAGTCTTCGCCAGTCTTCGCTTTGACTAACACAAGCCGGTAGTGACTCGATCGGTTCAGAATGACCAGACTGAATCACGTATCGCGGGGGCCGTGTCCCTGACCGTCCGCCAGTCGAACTACTACTGACTGAGCCGAAAAACGGACCTCGCGGCTGAAAACATCATCTCACTGAGTCACATCCTTCTTGCTGGAATTTCCCCTGATAATAACCCGAGTCTATCATAATGTGTCAGTGCGGTCTCCTAGCACAGTAGCAGTGCCAGTGGCGGTAATGTGGTTGGCACGTGGCAGTACAGCTTGCCGAGAGCGAAGTTAAAGAAGTAAGGAAGACGGTAATCTACAGTTCATTTCTCCGGTTTTCTCACCAGCGTCGGTGGTGTAACGGTTAGCATGGTTGCCTTCCAAGCAGTCGATCCGGGTTCGACTCCCGGCCGACGCACTTTTTTAAAATTTTAATTTTTATATATTTTTACTCACATCTTTAAGTGATTTTTTTTTTCCGGCCTCAGTTATTTCTTTTTTCTTTCTTTTCGTAATGCTCAGTTTGGTCTTTTTATTCTCTTCTTCCCACCATGCTGTGTTTTTGTTCCGGCTCCTCTTTTAATCATGCTGTGTTTTTGTTCTGTTTTCATCATGTTTTGGTTCTCTTTTCACCATGCGGCTGTGTTTTTGCTCTCCTCTTTTTATCATGCTGTGTTTTTGTTCTCCTGTGTTCAGCGTGCTGTGTTTTTGTTCTCTTCTTTTCATCATGCCGTGCCGCTTTTGTTCTCCGGCTTTTCATCATGCTGTGTTTTTGTTCTCCTCCTTTTATCATGTGTGTGTGTGTGTGTGTGTGTGTGTGTGTGTGTGTGTGTGTGTGTGTGTGTGTGTGTGTGTGTGTGTGTGTGTGTGTGTGTGTGTGTGTGTTGTGTGTGTGTGTGTGTGTGTGTGTGTGTGTGTGTGTGTGTGTGTGTGTGTGTGTGTGTGTGTGTGTGTGTGTGTGTGTGTGTGAGGCTGTAGGATGAGAGGAGGGTGAGAGAGAGAGAGAGAGAGTGGAGGAGAGTAGAGAGAGAGGAGGAAGGTAAGAGAATTTGATTGATTGATTGATTGATTGATGATGATTGACTTTATTTCTATGTGAAGATATTAGCACAAAGGCCGACTCACATATCTTCCGTTGGTACAGTACTAATAATAACCAAGACATTCACAGTCAAATATTATGACAGAAGTCGAGAGAGAGAGAGAGAGAGAGAGAGAGAGAGAGAGAGAGAGAGAGAGAGAGAGAGAGAGAGAGAGAGAGAGAACTCAGCGAAGCTTGTGAAAGGATGCATGGAACCGATCATTGGTGCTTTGTAGGTCAAAAATGTCTGAGTCAGTGGCAGCCAATCAAAATGGCAGCATTTCCAAATAGATCAGGCAAAACAGGTCACGGGTTCCGTGCCATGTCAACTTTCGCTGGGTTTTAAAATAATAATTATATACTAAAGCGACTTTTAGTTACTTCGTCAAAAATGGTTGTCAGACGTTGAGTAAGTCGCAAACGGTCTTTATGCGTACGTCAGTTACTGACCAGGGACTCAGTAACCGACTGGATTGGTACCCTTTGGTCACGTCAGACATAACTGGAGAGAGAGAGAGAGAGAGAGAGAGAGAGAGAGAGAGAGAGAGAGAGAGAGAGAGAGAGAGAGAGAGAGAGAGAGAGAGAGAGAGCACTCTAGATAATCGATAATATCATTAAAAGAAAATGACTGTGATCATCTGCACACCCGCGCCCGCGTTCACACAGACAGACAGACAGACAGACGACAGACAACAGACAGACAGACAGACAGACAGACGACAGACACACACAACGCGGCACAACACACACACACACACACACACACACACCACACACACACACACACACACACACACACACACACACACACACACCACACACACACACCACACACACACCACACACACACACACACACACACACACACACACACACACACACACACACACACACACACACACACACACACACACACACACACACACACACACCGGTATGTCTCTGACATACACAGACAGATAGACGACAGGCGAACACACACACACACACCCACACACACACACACACACACACACACACACACACACACACACCACACACACACACACCACACACACACCGGTATGTCTCTGACATACACAGACGAGTGAGTGAGGACTGGCCA
>JABMCL010003538.1:0-11105 GCA_018857735.1 Alviniconcha marisindica | reverse complement strand
AAAAAACAACAGGCAACGGGCGTTTTGAGGGCGTGCATAACTGACACTGAGGGCGTTAGGGCGTGCATGACACTGAGGGCGTTAGGGCGTGCATGACACTGAGGGCGTGAGGCGTGCATGACACTGAGGGCGTGAGGCGTGCATGACACTGAGGGCGTTAGGGCGTGCATGACACTGAGGGCGTGAGGCGTGCATGACACTGAGGGCGTGAGGCGTGCATGACACTGAGGGCGTTAGGGCGTGCATGACACTGAGGGCGTGAGGCGTGCATGACACTGAGGGCGTGAGGCGTGCATGACACTGAGGGCGGGGGGAGGGGGCGGGGGCCATGACACTGAGGGCGTGGGGGCGTGCATGACACTGAGGGCGTGAGGGGCGGGGGCATGAACACTGAGGGCGTGAGGGCGTGCATGACACTAATAATATAATTATTCGGGTGCATGGAGTGGTGCAATGCTGTGACAGACATGCCCCGGATCCGAATACTACGATTTCCTTTTTTTGGCACTGACCGTCCTCTCACGGCTCATGGCGGTTTACCACTTTCAGTGGGGGCGATAACACGGAACCAGTGAAGGCCGCCACACTGACGTAACCACCCCCCCCCCTGCCATTGTGTGAGTGGGAATGAAAAACCTCCCAAACGGGACTGGTTTTCCCGGGCGTCAGTCCCTTGGGGAAAGGGGCCGGAAAGCGGTGCGCGGAGTGTGTCAGTAAACATTTGGGGCTTTAAAGTCCACAGAAACCATAAGGTTATTTGGGAGGGGTGTGTCAGGGCGAATGGGCTGAACCCTTTTTTACTGAGCTGCCGAGGCCCTAGAAGGTTTTAGTAATTTTCTCACTGACAGATTTAAAAAAAAAATAAAAGTAAAATTTTACTCTTGAACAGTGGCTGACTGACTTTGTCATCAGGCACGAGGGGTCTAAAGGGTCGAATTCGCCCCAAACCCCAAAGGGTCAGCATTAAGTCCATTTGGACCCTGTAACAGCCAGTCCTTGTAATACAAACATATAAAGCTGAGCACGAATCTATAATATAAAACACAAAAATAAAATTTTTTATCACTCCCCCCCCCCCCCAATCCCCCCCGCCCCCCTGCGGGGTGGGCAAAATCTGTGGTCAGTACGTGGCCCGTGTGGTGTGGTGGGTGTGTGGTCAGTGTGTGCCAATGGGGTGTGTGGACATTCCAATTTTGGGTTTGTGTCAGTTTTCCAGGGGGGTTAGGGCGGAGGGTGGGGTGGTGTGTGTGTGGGTGGTGTGTGTGTGTGTGTGGTGGTGGGTGTGGGTTGTTTGGGTGGGGTGTGTGTGTTGGGGGTGGAATGGGGTTTAGTTTGTGTGTGTGTGTGTGTGGGCAGGGGTGTGTGTGGTGCAGTGGGGGGTTTTGTGGTGTTTAGTGTGGTGTGTGTAGGGGTGTGGGGTGTGGGGTGTGTGTGGTTGTGGGGGGGGTGGGGTGTGTGGTGTGTGGTGTGTGAGTGGGTGTGGGGGGTGTGTGTGGTGTGTGTGTGGGGTTTTTGTGTGTGTGTGTGGGGGGGTGTGTGGGTGTGATGGGCCCTTAAAATTTTTCCGTTTTTTGGTTTAACATGGGGCCCGAAGTTACCGTTCCAACTGATTGACTGGACTGACTAACTGACACGGAAACAACTTTAGCTCGACCCAAAACTGAGTTGAAGTGGCTCGGCACTCCTGTGCCGGCTCACCCTTGTCGGTGACTCGGAGACAGAAACTTTGTAACGGCAAAAAGTGTCAGTGGGCTGAGACTCTCAGACTGACACTGACACAACGCTATATGCCACAATGACTGACTGACCGTGACCGGCGCTCGATTATTACTGATCAGTTATTACTCACATTATCGGCACGAATAAATCAATGCATAAAAACTTCCAATCTTGCGTGTTCACAACACCAGTTGCACACCGCATAGACTTACACTGATGTAGTATGATCCCACAATCTAAACTGACTGCGAGGACCAAGCCCGCTCGACACGGTCATGCATACAATACTCAACAGCGTATCATAGTACCCACAGCCAAAGACAGATCCCACCAAATCCGAATGCTTTGTTTTTGGATATCTTGTATCAGTCAGGCTCAGTCAAAAGTCTCTTGTATCAGGACTGTAAACGATTAAAATAGCGAAGGTGAAAGGCCGTTTGCACTGCTGGACGTTTGCACTTTTAGGTACTGTTCGGTGCGCGGGAACCTTGAAAGGGTCACACGAACCGGCCCGAACTTTCCGCTGTACTGATAGTTGTTTACGGCGCAGTGGGAATCCCCTTTAGTGGGCTTATAGACCAACCACCGCGCAGCACGCAGCGCGCAGCTAGAATAATGAGCGACGTCACAGGAAAACCACGTGATCATCAGGCTTGGCGAGGACTTTGGACCCCACTACTGCAGTACCCTGACGAAAGATTTGTGAAAGTGCGCATTTATAAACGACGACTGCTTCGTCGAGGTACATGTTGGAGCTTTTGCGAATTTACAGCGAGTGAGTACGAACCTTTCTTTTTCGCATGGTTTGTCGTTTGATGTCGATTCCAGTCACACCTTGAAAGATTTTGTCTCTGTTATTCAATCGGGTGTCGGATTACTTGTGTGTTTCGCTTCCGCTGTGATTGTTGTGGAAATCGCTGTAAAAACAACGATATAATTATTGCTGGAAATAGCAAAAATATGTCTGATGTAGAGTTCGATTCATCTGCCATTGAATCGGGACTTCGTTAGTGTAAAATATTTGACCGTTTTGTGTGCGTCTCGTGCTGTACATGGGGGGTACCATTACCAAGTTGTTGTCAGTCCCCGATCAGTCAGAAACGTAGTCGGGGTTCTGCGCCTGCACGAAAACGATGTGTGACCGCGAGCTGGCGTGGCGCACGTGTGATTTTGTCGCGTACACGAGTTCACCTGCAAACGGGTTCTACTCTTGGCGATCCTTTTCTGATCTGCTACTCAGCAAATGTTCAGGGTTTATAGATGAGGCACATACTTCAACACTTTCAGTTTTACAACAGCAGTACACGGTCGGCAGACAGCACTGATCGCGCAGCACACAGATTGTGAGGCAGTTATTGTTCTGTCGTCCGCCGTTTTCTTCGCCTTTTATTACTGACGTGGAGCACAGTCGTCTTTTCGATCATTCTGCTAAGTATACTGCCTTTGTATTATGTATTGTATAAAAAATTTACTTTGTTATTGGCCGTTATGTCCGTTCTTAGAGTTAGAGAAGGATGGGACACGGGATCTTTTTTTTAACTTTGCCGCTAGGATTAGGAATCTTGGATAGGTGGTGCAGGTGAACAGTATGAATTTGGATATTACCGATTGTTATAATTCTTTCTTTTGGTCAGTCTCTCCACCCCTGACTGCAACACAACATTGTGTTATGCATGAGGGCCCCCACACTGTGTTGTGTAAACAGTCTGGAATATAGTGGGAACCTTTCTGAGTTTGATTGCTGGATGTTTATGTACACTAAAATCTGAATCAGTGAAAGTCAGTTTGAAATTGTGCAGTGAACAATACACTTTATTTGTATTTATTGTAATGGTAAGTGTTGTTTCAGTCTCTGCGTTTCGTTTATATTAGAGGAACTGTCTATGGGATCTCAACATGTATGCAAAATATATGTTTATTATGCTTCTGCTGGGTCTAGACATACATACTTGTAGTGAACTGTTGTATTGCATTATTAGTTTAAACTCTTCAGCAGTGGTGGATGAGATGGTCAGTATTTAAAAAATGTAAAGTTCAATCAGCTCATCTGCATACCTGTCAACCCATACAGTTTACCGTATAAAATACAGTTTTTTTCAATTTGGGGGGGATAGGCCATATGGGAAAATTGTACAGGAAAAATAATTTTCATGAGATTTTGTTGCTGTTTTAAGTGAGCAGAAACTAAAAGAGACTAAAAACTGTTGAATGAGCAGCCAACACACGCCGCCCCAAATGCAAAATGACTGCCTAGTGAATGGCTAAGAAATCTAATTGGAAGTGAGATTGAAGTATAAAGCATCTTTTTGCACAACACTGTTTTTCCTTCTACTGCCTAATGCCGGTTGGAAATTTAAAAGCCGTTTCTGCCAGCAAAAAAACCCCAAAAGATTGTAAGGGGGAAAAACAGGTTCACAAACTCTGGCTAAGGTTTACTCCCAAAAAGGGGGTTTACGGCTAGGTAAAATTTTTTGGGGCTGAGTATCTTTTCATTTTTCTGTTGATTACTGCAAATTTGATACTGCTAGGGTTTTTAGAATATTACCAGTCATGGTCCAAATCCCCCCCCCCCTCCCAGTCCCCCCAGCCTGCTACCACCAGGTAAATGACTCCATTTTGTTGTTCAACCTAAAAGCTGCTCTTTGTTAGGCATGGCTGCTGAAAAAATATTGGTACATCCGCACTGTTGCTTCAAGATTTGTCTGTCGACAGATTGTGTCAAACTATAAATACCTGTGATTCACCTCTTGCCTAGCTTTGAAGGTAATGTTATCATTAAGCACTGAATTACCACACCAGTACATAATCAGTCACTTCTGATAGCATGCTGAAAGTGGTGAAAGGGAAACATGATAACATACCAGTCTTATACTAACGGTTATCAACTGTTGCATGTGATATTGCATGAGTGCTGTATAACCCTAAGCAGGCTTAAATGGAGCCTTGTTTGGAATAGCTGGCAAGGGTGCGATAATGATAGAACTTGTTAACCCTGCTGTGTATTCAGGCTGTGAACCTAATACTGTAATAGCGCCAGCTCATGACATGATGTTACAGAAGGGTGGCCGTAACAGGGCCCTCAGAACCATGACAAGGTGTTACAGAATGGTGGCCATAACAGGGCTGCCATACTGTTGAAACAACGTGTGTATTGTGTTGCCATTCTGATGATACAAAGTGTGTATTGTCAAGGACCAGTTATCGTGGGATGTATTGTGTTGCCGTTGTGATGATAGAAAGTGTGTATTGTCAAGGACCAGTTATCGTGGGATGTATTGTGTTGCCGTTGTGATGATAGAAAGTGTGTATTGTCATGGACCAGTTATGGTGGGATGTAACACCGGAGATCAGATAGGGGTATCAGGAAGTGGTGGGTGCGAGGTCTGTATAGTGTTCACAGTAATCATACTGATAGCAGCCACAATGTGGGCCAGTCTGCACCAGGCCTACATATAACAGACTGTGGTCAGTGTAGGGGAGTGATTCACTGGCTGTTGACCCATACTCCAGCCCTAGGACTGCTAGTGACACTGACAGGCCCGGAGACAGCTCAAAAGTCACTGCCCCCGTGACCCAGCGTTCCCGGGGGGCCCTGCACTAGCAGTCCTAGGGCTGGAGTATGGGTCAACAGCCAGTGAATCACTCCCCTACACTGACCACAGTCTGTTATATGTAGGCCTGGTGCAGACTGGCCCACATTGTGGCTGCTATCAGTATGATTACTGTGAACACTATACAGACCTCGCACCCACCACTTCCTGATACCCCGTATCTGATCTCCGGTGTTACATCCCACCATAACTGGTCCATGACAATACACACTTTCTATCATCACAACGGCAACACAATACATCCCACGATAACTGGTCCTTGACAATACACACTTTCTATCATCACAACGGCAACACAATACATCCCACGATAACTGGTCCTTGACAATACACACTTTGTATCATCAGAATGGCAACACAATACACACGTTGTTTCAACAGTATGGCAGCCCTGTTATGGCCACCATTCTGTAACACCTTGTCATGGTTCTGAGGGCCCTGTTACGGCCACCCTTCTGTAACATCATGTCATGAGCTGGCGCTATTACAGTATTAGGTTCACAGCCTGAATACACAGCAGGGTTAACAAGTTCTATCATTATCGCACCCTTGCCAGCTATTCCAAACAAGGCTCCATTTAAGCCTGCTTAGGGTTATACAGCACTCATGCAATATCACATGCAACAGTTGATAACCGTTAGTATAAGACTGGTATGTTATCATGTTTCCCTTTCACCACTTTCAGCATGCTATCAGAAGTGACTGATTATGTACTGGTCGTGGTAATTCAGTGCTTAATGATAACATTACCTTCAAAGCTAGGCAAGAGGTGAATCACAGGTATTTATAGTTTGACACAATCTGTCGACAGACAAATCTTGAAGCAACAGTGCGGATGTACCAATATTTTTTCAGCAGCCATGCCTAACAAAGAGCAGCTTTTAGGTTGAACAACAAAATGGAGTCATTTACCTGGTGGTAGCAGGCTGGGGGGATGGGGGGGGGGGGAGGATTTGGACCAGTGACTGGAATATTGCTAAAATCCTAGCAGTATCAAACTTAGCACTGTAATCAACAGCAAAATGAAAAGATACTCGCCCCAAAAAATATTTTCACTATGCAAAACGTCAACCCCCTTTTGGGAGTAAACCTTAGTCCC
The DNA here is from genome assembly GCA_018857735.1 of Alviniconcha marisindica. NCBI lineage: Eukaryota > Metazoa > Mollusca > Gastropoda > Provannidae > Alviniconcha > Alviniconcha marisindica. The sequence goes on along the minus strand of JABMCL010003538.1, from coordinate 4,676 downwards.
GAGTTTTTGAACGTATTTCCCTTATGAGGTAGGGCTTTTTGGTTTTTTTCTGGCGCAAAGGCATTTGAATTTCCCAACCGGTGTTTGGGAGTGAAGGGGGAAGCATGTTGTGCTAAAAAAAGCAACTTCAAATCTCACTTCCATTAGATTTCTTAGCCTATTTCACAGGCGAGTGTGATTTGGAGGCGTTTGGGTGCTTTAACAGTTTTTCATTTTTTTTTTGCTCAGTTAAAACACAACAAAATCTCATGAAAATTATGTTTTCCTGTATCAATTTTTTAGGCCATATCCCCCCCAAATAATGAAAAAAACTGTATTTTATACTGGTAAACTGTATGGGTTGACAGGTATGCAGATGAGCTGATTGAACTTTACATTTTTTAAATACTGACCATCTCATCCACCACTGCTGAAGAGTTTAAACTAATAATGCAATACAACAGTTCACTACAAGTATGTATGTCTAGACCCAGCAGAAGCATAATAAACATATATTTTGCATACATGTTGAGATCCCATAGACAGTTCCTCTAATATAAACGAAACGCAGAGACTGAAACAACACTTACCATTACAATAAATACAAATAAAGTGTATTGTTCACTGCACAATTTCAAACTGACTTTCACTGATTCAGATTTTAGTGTACATAAACATCCAGCAATCAAACTCAGAAAGGTTCCCACTATATTCCAGACTGTTTACACAACACAGTGTGGGGGCCCTCATGCATAACACAATGTTGTGTTGCAGTCAGGGGTGGAGAGACTGACCAAAAGAAAGAATTATAACAATCGGTAATATCCAAATTCATACTGTTCACCTGCACCACCTATCCAAGATTCCTAATCCTAGCGGCAAAGTTAAAAAAAAGATCCCGTGTCCCATCCTTCTCTAACTCTAAGAACGGACATAACGGCCAATAACAAAGTAATTTTTTTATACAATACATAATACAAAGGCAGTATACTTAGCAGAATGATCGAAAAGACGACTGTGCTCCACGTCAGTAATAAAAGGCGAAGAAAACGGCGGACGACAGAACAATAACTGCCTCACAATCTGTGTGCTGCGCGATCAGTGCTGTCTGCCGACCGTGTACTGCTGTTGTAAAACTGAAAGTGTTGAAGTATGTGCCTCATCTATAAACCCTGAACATTTGCTGAGTAGCAGATCAGAAAAGGATCGCCAAGAGTAGAACCCGTTTGCAGGTGAACTCGTGTACGCGACAAAATCACACGTGCGCCACGCCAGCTCGCGGTCACACATCGTTTTCGTGCAGGCGCAGAACCCCGACTACGTTTCTGACTGATCGGGGACTGACAACAACTTGGTAATGGTACCCCCCATGTACAGCACGAGACGCACACAAAACGGTCAAATATTTTACACTAACGAAGTCCCGATTCAATGGCAGATGAATCGAACTCTACATCAGACATATTTTTGCTATTTCCAGCAATAATTATATCGTTGTTTTTACAGCGATTTCCACAACAATCACAGCGGAAGCGAAACACACAAGTAATCCGACACCCGATTGAATAACAGAGACAAAATCTTTCAAGGTGTGACTGGAATCGACATCAAACGACAAACCATGCGAAAAAGAAAGGTTCGTACTCACTCGCTGTAAATTCGCAAAAGCTCCAACATGTACCTCGACGAAGCAGTCGTCGTTTATAAATGCGCACTTTCACAAATCTTTCGTCAGGGTACTGCAGTAGTGGGGTCCAAAGTCCTCGCCAAGCCTGATGATCACGTGGTTTTCCTGTGACGTCGCTCATTATTCTAGCTGCGCGCTGCGTGCTGCGCGGTGGTTGGTCTATAAGCCCACTAAAGGGGATTCCCATGCGCCGTAAACAACTATCAGTACAGCGGAAAGTTCGGGCCGGTTCGTGTGACCCTTTCAAGGTTCCCGCGCACCGAACAGTACCTAAAAGTGCAAACGTCCAGCAGTGCAAACGGCCTTTCACCTTCGCTATTTTAATCGTTTACAGTCCTGATACAAGAGACTTTTGACTGAGCCTGACTGATACAAGATATCCAAAAACAAAGCATTCGGATTTGGTGGGATCTGTCTTTGGCTGTGGGTACTATGATACGCTGTTGAGTATTGTATGCATGACCGTGTCGAGCGGGCTTGGTCCTCGCAGTCAGTTTAGATTGTGGGATCATACTACATCAGTGTAAGTCTATGCGGTGTGCAACTGGTGTTGTGAACACGCAAGATTGGAAGTTTTTATGCATTGATTTATTCGTGCCGATAATGTGAGTAATAACTGATCAGTAATAATCGAGCGCCGGTCACGGTCAGTCAGTCTTTGTGGCATTACGTTGGCAGTGTCAGTCTGGAGTCTCAGCCCCCAAATTTTTTCCGTTACAAAGCGCTCCGGTACCCCAAAAGGGGGAGCCGGCACAGGAGTGCCGAGCCACTTCAACTCAGTTTTGGGTCGAGCTAAAGTTGTTTCCGTGTCAGTTAGTCAGTCCAGTCAATCAGTTGGACACTTTCTTAAACGCGGCTAGCTTAACAAAAACGACAAATAGGGACATCACACACAAACACACCCCCCACACAACCCCCACACACACACAACACACACACACACACACACCCCACACAACAACACACCAAACACCCCACACAACAACACACACACACACACACACACACACAACCCCACAACCACACCCAAAATGCACACCAACACACCCGGCACAACACACACACTGACACACACAAAACAACACAAAAACACACTGACACCCCACCACACACACACACAACACACACACAACCACACACAAAAAAACAAACCACACACCACACCAAAAACACACAACAACTCAGCGCGGCGACACTGATAATGCACACAAAAATGACATGATACTCAGTGTGACACGGAAAACCCCAAATCAGTGCACACACTGAACCCCACCACACCGCCACACACCCCCGAAAAAGTACTGACACACAGCAGTATTACGAGGCGCAGGGGGGGGGGGGGGAGTTTGGGGGGGGGGGGGGGAGTGATTATTTTTTGTTTGGTTTTAAGTATAGAGTGTGTCAGTGTATGTGTTTTATACAAAGGGCTGGTGGGGAATGGGTCCCAAATGGATTAATGCTGATCCTTGGGGTTTGGGGAATTGAGCCTTTAGACCCCCGTGACTGAGTAAGTCAGTAAACGGCCCCTGTTTAAGAGTCAAGATTATTTTATTTTATTTTTTAAACTCGTCAGTGAGAGAAATTACTGAAACTTTATGGCCATCGGGAGCTCGTATAAAAGTTCAGTCTTCGCACTGAAACCCCCTCCCTAATAAGCCTTATGGTTTCGTGGAGTTAAGCACCATGTTTATGACACACTCCCCGGCACCGCTTTCCGGCACCTTCCTAAGGACTGACGTCCGGTAAACCAGTGCCGCTTGGAGTTTGTCATTCCCACTCACAGCAATGGCAGGGTGGAGGGGTGGTTACGTCAGTGTGGCGGCCTTCACTGGTTCCGTGTTATCGCCCCCACTGAAAGTGGTAAACCGCCATGAGCCGTGAGAGGACGGTCAGTGCCAAAAAAAGGAAATCGTAGTATTCGGATCCGGGGCATGTCTGTCACAGCATTGCACCACTCCATGCACCCGAATAATTATATTATTAGTGTCATGCACGCCCTCACGCCCTCAGTGTCATGCACGCCCCCACGCCCTCAGTGTCATGCACGCCTCACGCCCTCAGTGTCATGCACGCCTCACGCCCTCAGTGTCATGCCCCCCTCACGCCCTCAGTGTCATGCACGCCTCACGCCCTCAGTGTCATGCACGCCTCACGCCCTCAGTGTCATGCACGCCTACGCCCTCAGTGTCATGCACGCCTCACGCCCTCAGTGTCATGCACGCCTACGCCCTCAGTGTCATGCACGCCTCACGCCCTCAGTGTCATGCACGCCTCACGCCCTCAGTGTCATGCACGCCCTAACGCCCTCAGTGTCATGCACGCCCTAACGCCCTCAGTGTCAGTTATGCACGCCCTCAAAACGCCCGTTGCCTGTTGTTTTTTTTAGTTAGATCCTGGCGCAGCCGCGGCGAGATAGCAAAGACTCGATTATAAATACGTGACAAACTTTGTATTTATAATCTTTGGAGGTGGTCAGTCAGTCGCAGGAGTTGCGCCTCTCTTATCGTTCATAGTTACGCAACGGCTGTGACGCATCAGTCATTCGTGCGGCAAGCCAGTGCAGCTGAACTGCGGCAGTGCTGCACGACCGGAACCCTGAACCGGCGCACTTTGGCGTCGTTCTGCCGGTCAGGGACTGAACGAACTCAGTTTACGTGCGGCGCTTTTCTTCTCAGAAATCGGCTTTATATTGCAATGTTGAGCACTTGATTAATTTACTTTGTCGCTCCTACTATACCGAAGCACCACATCTACTTCTTGCCGCGGGTATGAAATGATGTGGAGCTTCAGTCCTGTGGAATGTCGGGTCGAATCATTTTAGTGACAAATGTGACCGTCCTAAAGCCTTCGTGTTTTTTACGTCCACAGAAAACCGTAAGGCTCATTAGGGCGGGGATTCCAGGACGGGCCCCCTGACTTTTAACAGCTCCTGAATCAGCCGCGGGTATGTTTTTTTCTTTTTTTTTGGCCTTCCCCGGGGTTTATTTACATCGTCGTGACCCAAAAATGT
>JABMCL010000185.1:0-10691 GCA_018857735.1 Alviniconcha marisindica | reverse complement strand
AAAAAACCCCTACACTGGGCACAATGTGGGGTGGGGGTGGGATTTAGGGGGGAGAAAAGACCAAATAAACAGAAAAATTTTAAAAAAGGGGGGGAACTGGTTTTGTGTTTTTTGTTTAAAATCAAAATTTTCCAAAAGTTGATGTAGAGGGTTTTTTCTGGGAAAAAAAGTAAAAACCCCAACTTCCCTGAACACACAATATTTATATGCATGACGCCCAGATTTGCAACCTATAAATATGGAGACATATCCTCAAAAACAGTTTTATTGCCTTATTTTGTACACATCATGTTTCTTTTCAGGCTAAAGAGGTTGATGCCCCAAAAAGGGGGAAAAGCAATTTTTTCATGACACAGCAGGGTCAACATTAGTGGAGCATGAAGCCAGATTCATCCTGGGAAGCACTGCAGTACTTGGGAACAGCAGAAAAAAAAAAGATAGTTTTAATTAGGTAGTCCAAAGTTATTTTGAAAATCAACAGTTACTATCAGACTTTATATATTTGCAAAGATTTTTTTATCTGATTTCAGTGATCCCAAATTTTTATGTTGATCACTTGAGAGTTCCGAAGTTATGTTTTTTTAAATATTAAATTTTTTGCCTCAATTTGCCCAAAAAATACAAATTAGAGAAATCCTGAGATTTAAGGTCCCACGAAGCTATTTTGAAAAAACCTGTCTAAATTGGAATCCTTTTCTACAGTACAAATAATAGGCCCAATTTTAGGTAGACCTTCATTTTGATTTATTTTCCCCAGAATTTAAATCAAACTTAAATTCAAAAAAAAATGCCACCGCAATTTTAAAAAGGGTTTTAAAAAAAATCATAACCCCTTTACTTGTCGTACCCCTTACTTTTGTACCAAAAAAAAGGTTAAAACTCTACATGAGCCAAAATTTTTGGGTTGATCACGGAAATTTAAAAGTCCCTTTTTTTTTAGGCTGACCTTACAGGCCCCGTTTCAAGGCATATAGGGAACGATGTCCCAAAATCCTCTGTCTCCACATTCTGGAATTGTTGAAATGGATTGACTTTAAACCCCCCTTTCAAAACAAAGTGCACAGCAGTCCGCTATGTCTTCTTTTTGCAGCCATTACCTAATATATAAAAACGAATAAAACCCCCAAAAATTTGCAACAGAAAGTGAGTGTAATCATATATATGTGTCCTTCAGTATGGGTATGCCCCCTTTCAGACATTTGATCTAGATCTAATTTCTGAGTAACCCTGCACACTTCCTGAGTGCTGATGTCAGTAAAACAATTGATCCACTCACCCATTTACAGACTTTATGGGTCACTTTTGTTGCAAATGTTGGCTTCATTCCCTAGATCTGTTTGAGTGATTCTGATATTTTGTGGCCCAAAATGGCATTTGAAATGTCCCGGGAAATTTTCCCGACTGTCCCCTTTTGGATTTTTACCAATTAAAGTTTTCCTAGACTGTAAATTAGTAGAAAAGTTTGCTAAAATTCCCGTTTATAAAAAATTTGTCGTATCCCATTGACACCCAAACCAGCTCTCACCGGGCACTTAGCCCGCCAAAAAATTTTTTTTCCCTGACAGAACCCATTCTTTGAAGCTTAATCGGGCCTTTAAAGAAAAAAGGATTAATAATTTTACTCATCAACAAGATCGTTTACACGCAATGTAAAAAACACTCTGATAGTGGAGAATCCCCCCAACTTGGCATGCACTCCTTGGCGGTTGCCCAGCGACCATGGCTCCCCGGGGGCGGCTTTGGTAAAAAAAATTTTTGTTTCCCAGGGCCCTGAGTGTTGGACGTATAAATTTAGTTTTGAACTCTTATTTTAGTATAACTTTGAAAAAGGAAAGATTGATCTTTCTGCGGGTATTTTTATGAGAGTGCCCTTGGTCTAAAAATAGTAAAAAAACCCTTTAAACACTTTTCAAACAACTTTATTCAGGACTTCTGCTTTTTAAAGGGCAGCCATCATGGATATGGAAAAAAAGTTTAGCAACAGACTTTTGATTGATATAGTTTCATCAGGGCTGGACTGGGTAGCCCAAAACACTCCGCGTCTGAAAACGCTTACAGCGACGGTGTTCGCAGTTTGGATTGGTAAAAAAGGGGGGGGTTAGAAGGGTTTTTTCAAATTTTTTAAAGGGGGTTAATTAAAAAAAAGTTGGAAGGAAAGGGGGGTTTTTCAACAGAATTTTTGAAGTTGGGTAAAAAAAAAGAAATTTAAAAGCTAAAAAGAAATTAGTTAAGCAAAATTTGCGGGCCGAGAAAAAGGGGTTATTAATTTGAATTTGGGGGGAAAAACAAATCTTTTAAATTTATTAGGAGGGGAAAGAATTAGTGTTAACATGGGAAATTCCCTATGCTTTGTCATCAGTTTCCGGTTTTTTGCTTACTGTTTCTGGTTACTTCAAAATGTGTTACAATTGTTATTCCAGGTAGTGACCCCTTTTAATGCAAAATAAATTTTTGAATTAAATTTTACCTGCTGTTAACAATAGGGTATTGGGTGAATGTACATTTGTAATTCACAGGGTTTTTTCCTTTTCCTAAAAAAAATAATGAAAAATTGGGCTTACTTTTTCTAAGCCCACATACTAAATTCCAGTGTCCATATTCCTTTGTTCCTCTGTTTATGCATGGATAAACAGTGCTTTTCTTTAAAAAAGGGTTTCCCCTTTGGGTTCAGTTTTTACAGAAATGTGTCGGGTGTGGAAAATTAATTGATTTTACCAAAATGTTTTACAGGAAAGGAAAGTTTCCCAAACTTTACAAAGGGAAGTGTTGTGCCCCACCATACAGTTGTTACATCCAACAGAAAAAAATGTTTTAAAAAGGGCCTTTGAAAAAATTACAAGCAACTTGTTTAGTGCTGCAGTCATCAAAACCACTACTAAATCAGCTGGTAACATTTTGTTTGCAGTGTAGGGAAATCAGCACTGTTATTTTATAAGCTGTGTATTGTGGGCAGGGGGAAATGTTATGCCCATCCAATAATCGTTCCCATCCGACGGGATAAAATGTAAAAAATGTTTTTTGATGACCTTATTTCATGCTGCAGTCATGGAAAAACGATGTTTAATAAATTCAAATAAACACTTTCCATTTTTTATTCAGTGTTGTTTTTTCATTTTCATTTTTTAAAAAAAAAATTAAAGGGGTGGCAGTTGTTGGATGTAACACGGGACATAAATTGTTATGATTTTGAATATGAAAAAAAAAGTGAATTGAGTAAATTTTAAAATTTTACTGTCTTGTTATAAAAATGGATGTTTATTTTCCCCACAGATTGATAGCAATCATTAAATTCAAAGATTAAACCAAAACAAACATTGTGTCCTGCGTTGCATCTGACAGATTCAGGTGTCCGTCTTTAAATGTCTTTTTCACAGACTCGCTTCATCAAGTTATCTTTTTCAGACCTGAAATGTATATATATATATATAAAAAAGACTTATCTTTTAAATGGTGTTACTTGCTAAATGGTTTTTCTGCTTTTATTTTTCACTCTAAGGTCCACCTTCTAAGCAGCACCTTTTGGCACATGCTCATATATGGTTGTTATACATCTGGTCAGTTTGGACCTTACGATCTACATGCTAGTGAAGTTAGCCATTTAATAGGCACATGCATATGTTCATTATTTAAGACTAGATGTAACAGAATCCACAAGCATTGCCACTTACACTCCAAGCTGCAATCACCGGCGGTGTAGTTGCAGCCATACGTGATGCTAGACACGTAGCTAGCAGCCAGACCATAGCCGCTGTCCGTGACGACCACTGCATACACCGCACCTTGGGCTCGCTGGGATGTCACTGTTGTCAGTGATTTCTGTGTTCCGTCATTCTTGATGGACACAATCTGCACAGAATCAGCACCACACTCTTTGGTCCCGTAGATGAAAGATACAATGGTGTCACTGTCAGACAGGAAACGTTTTTAAAGTTCTGCAAAACATTTGCTGTATTAAAATTTGCTGATTAACAGTTAAAATATTTTGTATATAATGCATGCATTGTGGGCATAAAATGGAAGAATCTGTTTCCCATGATATCATTATTAAATCAGGAAAAATCTCAGAGAAAACTGTTCATTCTCTGTCTTCTTTTTTCCCCCTGCCCTTCAGGTAAATTACTAAAGTAAACCAGTGAAAGTAAAAGAAAACTGAAAACTCGTAAAAGTGTCTTCAGTTTTGAGCTTGGCTTAAAAAATCACAAAAAACTGACTCACCTTTTGAGCATTACTCTGGACTTGCTCTGCAGTCATCATGGATTGGACGACCCAAACAGTGCACCCCCCCCTTGGTATTTTTTCCAAAGTATTAAAATGCTTTGTTTTAAAAAGGACCCCTTTTGTTTCAAACGGGGTGGGTCCCCAAAGGCCCCACCCCCCACGTTGGCCCACGGGAACCAAACTTGTGTATGGTACTCAGCGGAGGTCGGGGCGAATGTTTTTAATTTCAAGCTCAAATACTTGATTGCCCCCCCCTGGCACAGGCACGGGAAAGAAAGGAAATTGTCAAGTTACTTTTACTTTATAATTTAAAAAGCAAAGCAACTATTCAATCACTAAACAGGGGTTTGTTATATAGTCACGGTATAATAAAAAAAAGCATTTCTAATGTCCTGTTTCTTTATGATACATGTGTAAAGTCAAAGTGCTATAACTACAAAAAAACATTAAAAAAGAAAACCCCAAATTTTTTGCTTACAAATTACATAGTTATTAACTCTCTACCCCCGGTATCCCCACTTTTTTCCCCAAACATACAAAACACACAGAGAAAAAACACACACAAAATGTACACACACCCTGTACACACACTTTGGCACACACAAAATGCCGGGCCCATTTTGTAGTTCAACTTGCTTCAGATCCCCCCCCCCACCCCCCCCCCCCATCAACCAACAACGCCAGCAGTGGATCAATGATTCAAAAAACACACATTTCAATCTTTTTTAAACCATCATTTGTTAAGCTACATCAAGCATTTTATACCCAACAGATCAAATCTTAAAAAAAAGGGGTATCAGCTTACTACGGGACATTGCTAAAACCCCTGATGTTCTGGTGTTGGCCACATCATTAGATCACTGTGAATAACCCTTTGTTTATTTCCCCGTAATTTCAACTTGAAATAACAGGCAAAGAAAATTTGACAGTTTTTTTTAAATCCGGGAGAGTAAAGTCCCCGGAAGGGGCCAGCTGAGAAGACCCGATCTGCGACATTTTTGCCCTTCAGGAATGGACCTATTATAATTTAAAATAGACACCAGCTGGGGGAACCTATTTATCCAATCTGCATGTTCTCCATGAACATTTAGTGCTTGATCGGCATTTCTGATCCCTTTTCTCCCTTTGTTTAGGGGTTTATTTTGCCGTGTTAATTTCCCCCAAAACCCAAAAAAGTTTTACTTTTTGGATAAACCTCGGCTTGGGCCGGGAAAATCTTTTGAGCCTGTCCCCAAAAGGTGTGGGCCCAGGACCACCCAATTTTTGGTCGTAAATGCTTCTTCGGGTTTTAAAAGTTTTCTCTGAACAAACCTAACTTTACCTGGAAGAGTATGCATCAAAGAGATAATAAAGATAAACTTGACTCTCAAAGTCAGTTTTGAGTTAGTAAAATATGAAAATTTACACCAAGTCCGGGCCGAAAATCAGCAAAGGAAGGGTGGACATTTCGGGTGCACCCTTCAGTTGTCTTTTGTTTGCATTTTTTTTTCTTTAGGAAATTTTTCCCCTTTTGCTGCCTGACAGGACATAGTCAAAGTTTTTTGGAGAAAACCCCCGGCAATTGGGTTTTCCGGTTCCGATGCTGACGAAAACGTTTTCTGTTTACTATTCACTGCGGACTTGTGGGTGGTGAAACAAAGAAGCTTTGCTAAAATCAGTGTTTATTTGAAAGCAGTGATAATAAAAGCGTTGGTTTCCTTTTAAAAAAAAAAAATTTAAAAATTTCAAGTTTTTATTTTGTCAGTCCGTTACGATCGAAGAATTGCCGATTCTGGGGATAAACCCTCGATTTTGTGACCCCGGTCTTTTTGCACAAAGCGCGGCCATGTTTACCCACAGGTTTTCTTTGTACTTTCTCTTCAAACATGGTGCCAACAAGGAACGGTGAGTGAATTTTCGATTTGGGTCATGTACCTTTTTACAGTTTCGATCAAAATTGATGTTGGTCCGACAGATTAAATAGTTACTTTTCATTTATACAAGGGTTTTTTTTGGATTTTTCTAAATTTTAAGCGAAGTGACCATTATTAAACAGGTTTCGGTCGGCAGTGTGAAAAATTTAAAGTGATGTCTTTTTGATGCCCCTGTTTCTCGGATGACACAAGGCCGGGTTTTGGTCAGTGTTTCGATCGCGAGTGACCGAAATTTTTCACAGTAATGTCCACGTTTTGATCAATGAACCCAATTTTTTTTAGTGTTTCGACTGAAAGAGAAAAAATTATAAGTTCAAGTGTTTTCTTCGAAAAGGCGAAAATACCCGTGTTTTCGAGGCACACGTTTTGGAGTTGATTTGCCCTGTGGAAAAAGCGTTTTTTCCCTTTTTCAGTCGATCGGAAAAAGCATGATGCCATGGGCACAAATTCTTAACCCAGGACACTTCTGCAACTCTACAGGTTTATTAAATTTCCGTCTGTGATGTGAACTAAAGTTTTAAAAAGGGATACCCCTAAATTTTCTATTTTTACCAATTTATACAAAATTTTACAAACACACAACAACAACAACAAAAAGAAGAAGAAAAAAAAAGGAAAAAAGCAACCCTGACATTAACATTGTGATTAGGGAGATTTTTTTAAAAAAATTTTTTTATCTTCCCAGGCCTTCCCATTTCCCTGGGAAAGAATAAAGCATATTGTTATTGTTGTTTTTATTCTATTTCTAGCAGGACAGATGCATTCTAAAGGGGTGTGAAACTAGTGAAAGCCAGAATAGAATTTCTTAATGATGTAGTTTTATATGTGCATTGCAGTACAAAAAAATAAAAGGCAGCAAAATAAAAAAGAATTTTGTGACAATTTACCATAAATATAAAAAAATGAAGACAAAAAAAAAAATTTTAAAAACAAAAACAAAAACACTGTACCAAAAAGTAGGGGGGGGGTGGAAGTTAGTAGGGATGAAAAGACCAAATGAAAAGAAATTTAAAAAAGGGGGGGGTAACCTGGTATTTGTGTTTTTTGTTTCAACTACAGCACTATATAAAAGTTTAAATTTCCTAATGTCTGATATGATAAAGTATATATATATTAAATAAAAAAAAATAAAAAAATATTTATATATTGGGGAAAAAACACACACCAACGCCATGCAGACAAAAACAATATCTTATATGCATGTTTGGTTCCCGAGTTGCATAAACCCATAAAAAAAGGAGACAATCCTCCCAAAAAAAAGTTGTTTTATTGCCTTATTTTGGGACACATGCTGTTTCTTTTCAGGCTAAAGAGGTCAATGCTCCAAAAGGGGGCAAGTGTTTTTCATGACACAGCAGGGACAACATTAGTGGAGCATGAAGCCAGATTCGTCCTGGGAAGCACTGCAGTACTTAGGAAAGCAGAGAAATAAAGATATGTCTCAATGCTGAAGTGCCAACTCACTGAAAAAAAATCTTTTAAATTTATTAGGATGGGAAGAATTAGTGTTAACAGGGAAAAATTTTCTATGTTTTTTCATCAGTTTCCAGATTTTGCATTACTGTTTCTGGTTACTTACAATGTGTTTCAGTTGTTATTCCAGGTAGTGAGACTTTAATGCCAAATCAATGTCTTTCTAATTGAATTTTACCTGCTGTTAACCCAAAAGGGTTAGGGTGAATGTACATTTGTAATTCACATGGTTTTCTGTTTTGTCAATGAAAGAATAATAATGACAACTTTGGGATTTTTTTTAAGTCAAATACTGGGGCTTCCAGGGGTTTCATATTCCAAATTTTGTCCTCTGATATGCGAGGCATCCCAAAAGTGCATTATTTAAATAATGGTTTCGGGGTTTTTTTTTTTTAGTATTTACAGAAAAGTGTCAGATGTAGGAAAAAATAAGTGGGTTTTTTTAGCTGTGCATATGTTTTTTAAAGGGAAAAGGAAATGTTGGGGTCCATCATAGATTGTTTCATTCCCAACAGATAAAATGCTGGGAAAAAAGGGGCCTTTTACAAAATTAAAAAATATTTCAAGCAACTTGTTTGTGCTGCAGTTATTAAAACCACTTTCTAAATCAGGTGGTAACTTTTTTTGAGTGTAGGGGAAAACAGCACTGGATTTTTTAAGCTGTTATTGTGAGCATGGGAAATGTTATGTCCATCCAATAATCGTTACATTCCCACAGATAAAATGTAAAAAAAAGTTGTTGATGACCTTTTTCATGCTGCAGTCATGGAAAAAAAATGCTTAATAAATTCTAATAAACACATCCTATTTTTTTATTCAGTGTTGTGTTTCATTTTCATTTTATTAAAAAAATTAAGGTGGCAGTCTGTCGGATGTTACAGGACATCATTGTTATGATTTTTAATATGAAATAAAAAGTGAATTGAGTCAATTTAAGTTTTATTTTCTTGTTATAAACGATGGATGTTTTTTTTCCCCCCAGATTTATAAACAATCATTAAATTCAAGGATTAAATCCCAAAAAAAACATTGGGGCCTTTTTTTGCATCTAACAGATTCAGGTGTCCGGGCTTTAAATGTCTTTTTCTCAGACTCGCTTCATCAAGTTATCTTTTTCAGACCTGAAATGTATATAAAAAAAACTTATCTTTTAAATGGTGTTACTTGCTAAATGACTTTTCTGCTTTTATTTTTCACCCTAATGTCCACCTTCTAAGCAGCACCTTTTTGGGACATGCTCATATACAGGAGTGCAGTCCCCTTTTATTTCCCAAAAATCGCTTATTGTCCCCTTATAAATAAAATAATTAAAAAAAAAAATCAATTAAAAAGCAAAACCAAAGAGTTTTTTAATTTTTAAAGAACAAAGAAAAACATTTGGGGCCCCTTTTAAAATTGACTATAAAATTAATTTAAAAAAAATTAAAGCCGGGGTTTTGCTAGTAATTTCTACGAGGTAGTAGTAGTGTTTGCTGAAACACCCGTGCCAAATGTAAAAAAAAAAAGTGTAAAAATATCCCATCCCCCAAAAATGAGCTTAAAACCCTTTTCTGGTTGCAAGCTGCAGTTCTAAGGAAAAAAATTTACCATTTTCTGCATAAATTTCCCAGCAGTCCCAAATGCAGACACGTTGTCCCCCCGGGAACAACACTGTTTTTTGGGACGCTCAGCATCCAGTGGATGCTGCCTGCACCTGTGGGAAGCATCCACCATGGGCCCAAAACTGTTGCCAGTGGCACTGGCCTGCAAAAGTTCGTGGTTTCGGGCAAGGTGAGCGGGGGATGCTGTGTGTAGACTTGCATCACAAGAAACTGAGACGCTTTCCTTTTATCCCCAGCACGGAAAAAATTGAAGCCATTTTTGGATGAAAAGGGAAAACCCGTTCAGGTATCCCTGGTACCAGCTTGGGAACTGAGCTGCTGCTAGCAGTGAAAAGTAACACCTGGGAAAAAAAAGTTTTACAAAAAACACCCGCTGCAAAAATAATTAGGGTGTTTTCAGAGTTCAGGAGTTTGTAAAAAACGGGGCTTGGCCCCGGGCTTTCTTCCTAAGGAGCCTTAGGGTTTTTGTGGGGATGTAAAACCAAAATGAACTGTGTTTCCCCAATTTGGGCACAGTTTGTCTCTAATATGTCAACCGACATCCGGGGACATGAAGCTCTACATCATCATCAGTGTTTAAAATTCAACTGACATCCGGGAAGGGAAACTCTACATCATCATCATCATCAGGTTTTCCACAAAACAATGTGCAAATGTTAAAAGAGAAAAAGGTAAAACCATTGATAAACACATGTCTTTCTGAGTCAAATACTTTAGATGAGAGCAGTGATAGTGTTTAGGCCCGGACTGTTTTGTCTAGAAATTTAAAAAGATCATGCAAAAAAAAATAAAGATCCTGGTCCAAGTTTGGGGGATTATGGAAACACTAAAATAAAAATTTACAATTATTAAAAAAAAAAAAAAAAATTAAAAGCTTTTTTAAAATTATTTTTTTTATATAAATTTCTCTTTAATTTTTTAATTTAATAATATATATATATGACTAAGTGCCAAAAGGTTTGGGGCTGCAAAAGGGTGAATTTGGGTTTTGGGTGAGAATAAAAGATGTTTAAAACCCAAAAAAATTTTTTTTATTGTGGGTTGAATGTGGGTGAAAATGAACCCAGGATATAGCTGAAAAAAAAGCAGCAGAAATTTTGAAGCGGTTTGGGAAATATGTCCGTTTAAAATGTGATTTTACTCTAAATTTTAACCCCGGGGAAAAAACGGGCCCCCAAAACCCTCTCCGGGGGGTTTTTAAAGAAAACAAGGAAAAGTTATATTTATCACATCTGTTATGTTCGCGAAAGATCGTTTTACAAGATCCATGCATCAGAAAAACTTCCAACAAATTATGCTTTTGCAAAAACCATATCGAACTTTATTTGATCGGACGTCATCTGTGTCGTAATACGAAAAAGCGAACTTTCGACAACAGACTGAAAACAACCCGACCCTTGACATGAGCGGAAGTGACGTCATATGCACATCAGACTCGCGGTCAATCACTTCAGCAGCTTTGAAAAGATTTAAAACCCAAAAAACT
>JABMCL010000015.1:0-2500 GCA_018857735.1 Alviniconcha marisindica | reverse complement strand
GCTTGTTTTAATCTCGAAATACGCGCGAGATCCGTGACGTAGGTCTCTGACGTCACAAACAGACCACTGGGGGCGAATGGCGAATGAGGCGCGTTTTCACCATCAATCGGTCCACAACGAAAATGCCACGCGAATGTGCGGCTGTGGGATGCGCAGAGCTGCAGACGAAAGGGTCGTTGTTTTCCTTTCACATCTTCCCGAAAGATAGCAGTCGAAGGAAGTATGTGTTTCAGTGCTATAAATGGTTCTGGTCCTGCTTACCTCTCTGAACTGCTGCATGTCTACACTCCATCTCGTACACTACGCTCTTCTTCTAACACCCGCATGCTGGGGAGATCCAACAATACAAACGCAAGACTCATGGCTTCCGCGCCTTCTCTTGCTTTGACCCCACATTTGGAATTCACCCCACAAGACCTTAGACACTGTCAACCCTGTCAAACCTTTTAAAGCCAAACTGAAAACCTTCCCCTTCTCACGGTATTTCCATCCTAACTAATATCAGTACCCGTTTCTGCTACTGTCAGTGTATGTGTGTGTTGTGTGTGGTGTGTTGTGTGTGTGTGTGTGTGTGTGTGGTGTGTGTGTGTGTTGTGTGGTGTTGTGTTAGTGCGTTTTTTTTTTATTTAATTTATTTTTTAAATAATACTTTATTTAAATTGTTTTGGTAGAGCTATGCTCTGCATGTGTATAGAATATCATATTCAGGTTAATATGTATCATGTGAGCGCTCAGGGCGTTGATGAGCGCATGATAAATGTACATTATTATTATTATCCTTGGAGATTCGAACTGGAAATTGTTCCAAGTCGGTTACCCTGTGGACATCCACACAGACATGAATTTTTTACTAAAGGGTATCGGTCATGCATCTCCCGGCTTTCGCTAGGTTGATCCTTGGTAGATGGAAGGAACGGTCTACCCTTTGGATGAAACCTCCGCCCCTTACCAATTTAACAAGGAATATATCCAGAACCGACCAAAGGACTCTGGAAATACATTTTGACACCTTGGCAACCCCGTGCAAAGATTTAAAATTAAAAAAGGGGAAAAAACCCTTTTTGACAAGAAACTCTCCAGAAAAAGAAAGGGAAATCAACAAAAGAGGCAAATGAACACACAAATCCTCAGCAAGAATGAACTCGTAATAAATGCAGAAGAAGAAGAAGGGAGAGAAAGAAAACAAACAAAAAACAAATGGACATGGTAAACAGGAGAAAAGAAAGGAAAAAACAGGAGGCTACAACTATTGAACTACCAACAAATACCCCTGCCTTGTCTAAGAAACAAAACAAAAGCGAGGCAAAAAATCAATGAAAACAACCGAGAGAAAAGTAAAAGCCGAAAGGTAAACACCCCGAAACTCGGCAGGGCCGTGCACCAACGAATAGTACAGGGCTTAAAGGGAAAATAGCGGCACTCTCACCCGGGGGCCCCGCCGAAGCCACCAGCACCATTCGGTCGACATCGCAGTTTGTCCCCCTAATATGCTCTTTAGCATCTGAGAATTAAGAAAGAAAGAAGGCAAAGACAGTTAAGTCTAGCACGAATGCTACAGCAGAAAAGGCCGTGTAAGTAAGAAACAAAAATGACCTGTGAAAAAAAAGAAAAAAAGACAAAAAAAGACCAGACCACAAATGCCTATGGCAAAGAAAGAAAGACCAAACCACAAATGTTTATGGCAAACGAAAAATGGCTGCCCTAATCAGGCAAGCAAACAAGCGACACAAAGAAACAAACAAAACAGCTGAAACCACCTCAAAAAACGCAAAACGGTGGCCTACCTGCAAAACATAAGGTGGAAAAAAACAAACCACCAAATCCCCAACAGTCTAATAGGGCTACTGTCTGCAACAAATGAGTGGACGACTACATTACTACATTTGTTGCAGCCATAAGAGCACTGAGCAAAAAATAACTGTGCCGACAAACAGATGGAAAGCCAAATTAACCATAACTAACATGAATCTTAACTAACTCTAACTAACCCCTCACTAACCCGGCTTCCATCTAAAAAATAAAGGCTGCAGACTGTGCAGACCTCAATATCTGCATGTCTGCAAGATGAACTACTCTGCGTTTAGGGATTATCTGAGATGGTACATAGCAGCTTAATCGCATGTATTAAAATGGGCGTGTCCCCTACAAATCCCAAACAACAGGCAGCTATACCATTCTTTGGATACACAAAAATACTGCACATGCTGGTATCAGTGGGTAGCACTGCTCTTGCGGCTGGTGTTGTCTTACCCATCAAATATATCATGTTTATTAAGAGAGTCACAGAGAATGTTTGATTAACACCTGCATTGATGGATGACGTCACGGAATGGAATATAAGCAACCTTTTACAAAAATGCACATATGTTCAAACTTCAATAAACTACTTCAACAAACCGCTGCAGGTGCTGGCTTATTCACTGGTCTACCTCCATTTAACCTGAAATCGTTTCACATACTCTATACCCCATGGAAGATAGGCAAGAAACATGCCGGGGTA
>JABMCL010002235.1:512500-538206 GCA_018857735.1 Alviniconcha marisindica | reverse complement strand
CATCTCACTAGACGTATCATCAAGAGTGCAAGAGAAACACCTCACTAAATTAGCATGAGGTGTGTAAGAGAAACACCTCACTAAAACTAGCATGGGGTGTGTAACAGAAACACCTCACTAAAAATAGCATGGGGTTTGTAAGAGAAACACCTCACTAGAACTGGCATGAGTTGTGCAAGAGAAACACCTCACTAGAGGTAGCAACAGGAGTGCAGGAGAAACACCTCACTAAAACTAGCATGAGGTGTGTAAGCGAAACACCTCACTAGAACTGGCATGAGGTGTGTAAGAGAAACACCTCACTAAAACTAGCATGAGGAATGTAAGAGAAACACCTCACTAGAAGTATCATCAAGAGTGCAATAAAAACATCACACTAAAACTAGCACGAGGTGTGTAAGAGAAACACCTCACTAAAACTAGCATGGGGTGTGTAACAGAAACACCTCACTAAAAATAGCATGGGTGTGTAAGAGAAACACCTCACTAGAACTGGCATGAGTTGTGCAAGAGAAACACCTCACTAGAGGTAGCAACAGGAGTGCAGGAGAAACACCTCACTAAAACTAGCATGAGGTGTGTAAGCGAAACACCTCACTAGAACTGGCATGAGGTGTGTAAGAGAAACACCTCACTAAAACTAGCATGAGGTTTGTAAGAGAAACACCTCACCAAAACTAGCATGAGGTGTGTAAGAGAAACACCTCACTAAAACTAGCACGAGGTGTGTAAGAGAAACACCTCACTAAAACTAGCAAGAGGTGTGTAAGAGAAACACCCCACTAAAACTAGCATGAGGTGTGTAAGAGAAACTCCACCTTAAAACTATCACTAGGTGCGTAAGGGAAACCTCTCAATAAAACTAGCTTGAGAGGTGTAAGAGAGACTCCTCACTAAAACTAGCATCAGGATTAAAAGAGAAACTCTTCACTAAAACTAGCATGAGCAGCGTAAGAGAGATTCCTCACTAAAATTAGCATCAGGAGTGTCGGTAATTGTCTTTGGGAAAGACGGAAACAAAAAATACTATCATTGCCGTGTGTGTCAGTGTGTGTGTGTGTGTGTGTGTGTGTGGTCAAGAGGGTTGTCACGATGAGGGGCCGTGCGCCGCGTCTCAGTGTCATTTCGATGGAGAGAGAGAGAGAGAGGGAGAGAGAGTCAGAGAGACAGAGAGAGACAGTGACAGAGACAGTCAGAGAGACAGAGACAGAGAGACAGAGAGAGGCACAGAGAGAGAGAGAGAAAGAGAGAGAGAGAGACAGAGACAGAGAGAGACAGAGACAGAGACAGACAGACAGACAGACAGACAGACAGAGAGAGAGAGAGAGAGAGAGACAGAGACAGACAGACAGACAGACAGACAGAGACTGTATTATCAGGATATGCAATTCGGTCTTTATTCCATTTCTGAAAACGTGGACACCACCAAGCATAACTAATCAAAATATATGGCCTGACAGACTGATATCGACAGTAATGAACTGTTTCACACAAAGTGCACAACGGTGCAGCAAACATTGATCGAGTAGGCCTGTAGCAGTTTCAAGTTAGTACCTCAGTGACTGATTCAAGTCAAACTAACACTGTAGGCGAGATGTTATTAGTCTACTGACACAACGTATCCTATCGTACAAAAAGCGCCACGTGTAAAACCAAGCACCTAATGACGTCACCCTCACTCCCCAGCCCCTCTGTCATTGTACTGTGCTGAAGTAATCTGGTCAGAGATATTCAGTTTCCTTCACAGGCCCAACTCACTGGAACTCACTGCCCTTTGATATACGTCTTTTTGATTCTACTCTCAAATCTGCTGTCATGAACATCTGTTCCATTCTGCTTACAGTATCTGTCTCTATCTCCTCTTCCCTGTAGTGGATGAGATGTATTGGTCTTGTGTGTGATTCTTCGGCAGTGGGTGAATAGTGTGTGTGTGTGTGTGTGTGTGTGTGTGTGTGTGTGTGTGTGTGTGTGTGTGTGTGTGTGTGTGTGTGTGTGTCTGTCTGTCTGTCTGTCTGTCTGTGCGAGCGCGTGCGTGCGCGCGTGCGTGTGTGCTGTTATAAATAATAGGTGTGCATCAACGTGCCGTTGGCGTACGAATTTTGAGTGTCTGGGTGGCATATAAATATGCACTGTTATAATTTATGATGTATTGCAAGTTAGTGTTTATTTGTATTTTTTTGTTTCTCTTTTAGTTTTGCTACATTATCAATTTTGCTTTTGTAGAAGTGTGGCTTGTGAAGCGCATCGTCTTCGTGGTAAAATAAAACTGCACTGCTCGTGGACTACTCTTGTTCAGCTAGGTCACGGCGTTTCACGAGATTAAACGAGAGAATGGAGCGTGCAAAATTAGTGAAAGCAAGTAGAGGGATTTTGTCGTCTGCATCGTAGCCGTCTCAGTACACTGACCCCTGTGACCGCCTCGTTTTCAATGATCTCGGTTACTTCGGTGACTCATCCTCAGACTTCATGCTATACTTTGGGAATCAGCAGCCGGATTCGATACAAAATAGCTCTCATCTGTTTCCACATTGTCTCGGGTACAGCTCCTCCTCCATACCTCTCTGCGTTGCTTCTCCTCTGCTCTCCTTCTCGCTCGCTTCGCTCAGCCTCAGATACCCGAATATTCCGTATTCCTAGGATGGACAGGAGGACCCTGGGGGAGAGATCCTTTCAATACATCGGACCAGAGATCTGGAACTCTCTTCCCTCTCTGTCAGGCATTTGTCTTCACTCTCATCTTTTAAGTCAAATCTGAAAACCCATCTCTTCTCGTCTGCATACTGACCTGTTGTTTTATTTCTTCTCATTTTACCAACCCATCATCAGTGATGCATGTATATCTAGTGTGTGTGTGTGTGTGTGTGTGTGTGTGTGTGTGTGTGTGTGTGTGGGGTGGTGTGTGGTGGGTGGGGTGTGTGTGTGTGTGTGTGTGGTGTGTGTGTGTGTGTGTGTGTGTGTGTGTGTGTGTGGTGCGTGCGTTTGGTGTGTGTGTGTGTGTGTGTGTTGTGTGTGTGTGTGTGTGTGTGTGTGTGTGTGTGTGTGTGTGTGTGTTGTGTGTGTGTGTGTGTGTCGTGGTGCTGTGTGTGTGGTGTGTGTGTGTGTGTGTGTGTGTGTGTGTGTGTGTGTGTGTGTGTGGTGTGTGTGTGCGTGGTGGTGGTGTGTTTGCGTGCGTGTGTGTGTGTGTGTGTGGGTGTGTGTGGTGTGGTGGTGCGTGGTGGTGCGTGTGTGGTGTGTTGTGTGTGGTGGTTGTGTGCGTGTGTTGTGTGTGTGTGTGTGTGTGCGTGCGTGTGTGCGTGTGCCGTGCGTGTGTCCGTGCGTGCGTGCGTGTGATGAAATGAGCATATTCTTATGTCTTTGTAAGCGCTCCGGGCTCTTACGAGATGGGGCGCCGTAAATAATCTATTCTTCTTCTTCTTCTTGTAATCGTTCATGGGGGCGTTAGGCCTGATTACAGAAAACTAGACTCCTCAGTTACCGGCCGGTTGTGGAGTAACTGCAGGAGCAGTAGGCGTCGACGTAGAAGAGTCTAAAGGTTGCTCTCGCTCGTCCGCTCAAGCCTGGCACTGGCTCCAAACACAGCAGGGTCACCAATCTGCTCTCCTGCTTACACTCACCATCGCACCAACCTTTGCTGTCCCTGCCAGACACACAAATCAGTTTAGATTGTCTTGAAATTTAACTGACTGACGCCCAGTCAACGTGAAGGTCATATCGGGGACAAAAACACGGGTCATCAAATATCACAAGTGAAGTCAAAGCTTCAGTTATATTCACTGTTCGTGTATTTTCACGTCTGACTGTGTTTGAGGGACACTGGGGGAAATGAAGTTGAATAAACCAGAAAGACCAAATCTAGAGCTTCACCCTAACTTGCTTCAGGGTTGAAGACGAGAGATAGCTCTGGATTTTCTTTTTTCCTTTATGACAAGGCTACAACGATACAAACATATTGATTTGCCAGTTACATTAAACTGTGCACAGGTACGTTCCACTGACACAGTGCATTAACAAATGACAAGGCTACAACGATACAAACATATTGATTTGCCAGTTACATTAAACTGTGCACGGGAACTTTCCGTTGACACAGTGCATTAACAAAATTTAATGACAAGTGATTTGCCTGTTACATTAAACTGTGCACGGGAACGTTCCGTTGACACAGTGCATTAACAAAATTTAATGACAAGGATACAACGATACAAACATATTGATTTGCCTGTTACATTAAAATGTGCACAGGAACGTTCCACTGATACGGTACATTAACAAATAGCACACAATACAATTAGCCTTGTGTAAAAAAATTAAAAATTAAAAGCGTTCGAAAGACGTCTCACAATCACAACAAAGACAGAGTAAGTACGTCTGGCGGACTTTATATACCATGTATGTATTTACTCGCATGCCGGGTGAGAGTTACCGTAGGCGACTCGGGGTCTTTGTTGTTTTGTTTGTGTGACGTCTTTCGAGCACTAATTCTCTCCCTTGTGTGTTGATTCTGCACGAGCGCTCTGGCGCCTCGTTCTATTTGAGATTTTGGCTTTCGACAGCGAGTACGTTTGCTCTGCGCCACCGACTCGCATTGAGTCACTACGAAGAGCAAAGAGTGTACAGCTGAGCGAAGACTTGTGCAGCCATACGGTCTTCGCTAAGACTCGGTATACAGGCTACTTACTCGTAACACAAGCCGACGTCGGCCAGCTGATAAAGCCTGTCGTTCAAGGACACGACGAAACACGGCTGGTTCCTGTAGTCAAACATGAGCCCGGCCATGATCCTCAGTTCACTTTTTCTGCAACAAACAAGGAGAGCTGATAATCTTAGTCAAAGTGCCAATCAATTTTGGTGGATATTAAAAAATATAAAAAAGGGGTATGGGGTGGGGGGTGGGGGGGTTGTGTAACGACACAGTCATTCGCACACAGAGTACCAGAGCACAGTAGGTCTGCCCGGAAGCAGGAAATAGCGCCGTATAGTTGCCATTGTGAAGCGCTTATGGGTCATCCCGGGACGAGGCGCTCGAGATGCTTTCATAATCATAAGGATCAGTCTGGCGGTGACGGTGCACAGCGTTCGGTATGGTCTGCTACGTCCATCCTACCTCCCAGTTCCTGGTATTTCGGTAGGTCCCCACTCCTCGGTCTAACGAAGTTTTGCCTAAGATTTTAATCTATTATATATATATTAATTATATATAAAAATATTATAATAAATTAATTTAATTGATAGTGCAACATTACATGCTACGTCATCTACTCCATTCCTGATTTCTAGTCCCCCTCTGTAACGAGAGTTGCCTTTAGAAAAGAGAGGCCTGGTTTTATATATATATATATATATATTATATATATATATATATATATATATATATATATATATATATATATATATATATATATAAAAGTTACTGGTTAATATATATATATAATTAACGGAATCAGCTCACACACCCTACACTTTGGCAACCAAGACGAACAAACATCCATTTGTAGACACAAATGACCATATACATCTTGCCGAAGACCGTTTCTCGAGAACGGGGTACTGCTTTCGTTATCCAGCAGTAACCGGCTCTGCCGCTGGCTATTTTGCAAAGGTGCTGCCAGACACGTTCTGAAGAGAACATTACATGTGGGACCTTTGTTAGGGGCGGGAGAGAGAGAGAGAGAGAGAGAGAGAGAGAGAGAGAGAGAGAGAGAGAGAGAGAGAGAGAGAGAGAGAGGGTGTTTAAAAATCAGAGCAGGAAATCTACAAAAATATTGAAGCATTTATCCGAGCCATTTCTATACAAATCAAAAACAAACAAACTTTGATCATACAAAACCCTCAGAAGAGCAGAAGAAGGGGAAGAAGGACCGAGAAGCCGGATGAAGGAGGGTAGAAAAGAAGGAAGGAAGAAATAATGAAATAAAATAGACCTAAGTGGAGAAAAAGGTCGAACGTACGTGTATGCGAGGCAGTCTTGATGAAATGTCGCTGCCGGAATTTCTATAAGTTCACTCACGTCTGGCAACAGCGGTCAAGGTCTCCACGGACGTGGGCGCTAGCGGGCATTCCCGGTACACCGTTTGACGTACGCTTGAACCGTCGGTTCTCATTGGTGGACATATTACTTGTCTGTTCAAAATCGAAGCCGGAAGTTGGGACGAAATGCGGCTCCAAAGCAGTAACTTCCGGAGGAAGCTGCGCGTTATATGTGTCGCAGTTCTTGCGGAGCAGATGCGCCTCTGGGCCGTGTGTGGGAACATGACCTTCAGGGCAGCGGCCTCTGTTGGCTCGGCACCAGTTCACCTTGAAGATCTCGCAGCGCGTCATGAACAAGCCCTTGAAACTCGTGCTCAGCCAACGAATCTGAAACGGTATAAAGTAGCAGGCCGAAGTTCAGCGACTGACTGGGTCATAGTTCAGTGACTTTGTGTGACGTCTTTCGAGCGCTGATTAGCTCCCTTGTGTGTTGAGTCCTATCTCAGTGAGTTGGCTACTTGTGTAAATCTGATTCATCACGACTTTTCGTTTCATGCGCTGTACCTATCGGTTTTGGTTCCTCAAGATAAATTGTGCGTGCGTACATGCGTATGTGTGTGCGTGCGCACATGTGTGCACGTGTGAGTTCCATGTGTGCGTGGGTGCGTCTGCGCGTAAGTTCCATGTGTGCGTGCGTTTAGTGTGTGTGTGTGTGTGTGTGTGTGTGTGTGTGTGTGTGTGTGTGTGTGTGTGTGTGTGTTGTGTGTGTGTGTGTGTGTGTGTGTGTGTGTGTGTGTGAACCATTTTATGTCATATGACGATCCTACGATAAAGCATCCACTATTTTTGTTACAGTTCAATGGAACAACGAAGTTACACAACGGAGTATGTTCTGGCCAAACCACCAACAACCAACCCAATGCCCATCCAGAAATATACACCTCATGCAGTCACCCACTGTAACCAATGACTATTCAGTATGGTCACAGGTGTACCAATCACTCAACCAACGAACCAGACCACAGTGAACACCAACGTGAGTAGCACCTGTCTGTACAACTGAGGGTTGTATCTTCCACCGCATGACCTTTGAGTGCACCGGAACTCCGCAAGACTGTCTGAGGCGTTTGACAGAAGCGATGGCCACGGTGACATGGTGGCCGGTGACGCTGTAGCCTTTGTTGTTGTTGTTGTTGTTGATTCTATCTGTGGCGACCGCAACGCCGCCTGTGTGCAACATCCTAGAGCCAGCAAGGCAACCAAAGAATCAATGGCAAATTGTCGCATCTGGAAGCGTAAACAAACGAAAGTATACCCAGGCATGGTATGCTATGCTGACTGAGAGTGTTCGTAGCTTATATGTATGTCAGTCTTTGGGAAACACCCGAATTTCACACTTCGGTCCAGTTCACAAAAGGTCAGTGGAAGAACAGGAACTGAAAACAAACTGAAAAGCCTTGTATAGTAACTGGTGACAATATTACGGATAAACAGCGGCTAAAACAAAAGTCAGTCTTCTGACCAAACTGAACGGAGATGACAGAATGTCTAGCTGACCCTGAAACTTGCATTTTTATTAGCCGCAAAGCTGTCGCGGAGACAAAATCTGTCACCAGCAAGTTACGCCGCTGGGGCAAAATAGCCATTATTCTTCCTAGTTTTGCTGTCCTTGCATTCCATTGGTCGGGTTTTTGCACCAACTATCCAATCAGCCACTAGTGATAAACGCTTACGCCGGCAGCGAACAAGAAAAATGTGGGTCGATTCACGCTTTGCTTTCCTGTGATGTCGCTGTAACATGTGCATCGCTTCACAGTTTGACATCGGCGTGGGTACTTGGGGAGGGGAGGACGGGGGGAGGAGGGGGCTAGGAAGAAAGGTGGAGGGGGGCTACAACTGATCTTTGCTTTGGTCGCGGCCCGCCGCCGGATAAATACAACAACAAAAATTAAATTAAATTAAATCTAAAAACAACAACAACAAACAAACAAAAACCCATTAAGTTGGCTCTCAGTGTTTAGAAAAGCAAACACGCAAGAGACTGAGTCTCCTTTAACCCTTTTTCTGCTCTTGGGACTTCATAGTTTATGAAACGTGCTTCCCATCAGTTTGATCATTTGATGTCACATGACCGCCTGCTTGAATTCTCACTTTTGATACATTTTCATGTGAAGCAAACGACTCCAGGCGAACACTTCTGGCTCGCTGAAATGCTTTTTGAGACAATTCTCTGAAGGAATCAAAACCTGTACAAAAAAATCTTTGGCAAAGAATGAGTTAACAGCTCACGCACCCTACCCTAACAGCTAGAACAAGACAAAACCTACCCCCACCCTAACCTCTCCACCCACGCCCGGCCCTTTCCCACTTACCCCCGGCGTTGAAAAGCTAATCTCGTAACAGCAGAAGGCAATACCCCGCAGTAGGGAATAAGTAGAACATTATGATGAGCATCAAATTCAGCTACAAGGTCGCGTACTTCCCGACGGCATTGAAAGGACGAGAAGGAGCCATCGCCACCTAGGGTGAATATTGGAACTGTCTCAAAGGCAACATTGTAAAAAATACTATTTTAAAAAGAGAGAGACGGGGTGGGACACACACACACATCACACTCACATCTCTCTCTCTCTCTCTCTCTCTCTCTCTCTCTCTCTCTCTCTCTCTCTCTCTCTCTCTCTCTCTCTCTCTCTCTCTCTCTCTCTATATATATATATATATCGCCCTAGATATATATATATATGAATGTGATTTTCCGAGCGAATAGATACGGTCTTGAACTAAACTGACGGCCAATGATGTCATGGGGAGGCTGTACATGCTTGGGTACATCTGAGCATGAACTCACAGACCTGTTAGAATACTGTAATCAGAACGTCATGTGGCATGAACTACAACATCTCTGTATGCCACCAAGAAATTAAATCTGAAAACACTTTCAAAGATACCACAAGATTAGTATTAGAAAAAGTTTGCTGTTACTTAAGTGTCCATTCAGGCGATTCTGAGTCATTGACATGGCTACAGTGTGTTTCTGCACAGTAAACGTCGGTAATGTATGAGATCCAAACACGAAAAGGTTCAAACGAACGCTTATTTATTTTAACACGGGCACACAGTATGCACATTTCCGGGGAAATCCCCTTTATCAAGCCACAAAACAACATTAACAACATTTAAACGGTCAAAAACGATGAAAAATGAAAGAAAAAAACATCTTGTTTTGGTTTAGTTTTAGTGATTTGATGTAACGTAACCTACGACACGAAAGAGCATTGTATTCGGGCAATACTCTTTGCAGTCTGTCAATTGACACAGGCTTATTGCAGCCCTACAATGCCTAGGGCTAATCCTGACGTGAGTGCCCTAGAATATCCATTATGATTATCATTTATTAGTAAATATCGAACTCGCATTATTTTTAAACAAAAAAGATTTTTTTTAAATGGATTGGAGGGGGGCGGGGCATCCTTATTGTGATAAACAAAAGAAAACAAAAACAAAAATGTAAACTGTTTTAGGGAAAGAAGCTCATGCTTGAGAATTAATAGCACAAAACAACTGTCTTCTTCTGTAGAGGGACCACATACATCAGACTGATTATTTTGTCAGTGTGGGGTGGGGGGGGGGGGGGGGTCTGCACATACACGCACACACACACGTACGCATGTACGCATGTATGCACGCACGCACGCACGCACGCACGCACGCACGCACGCACGCACGCACGCACGCACGCACGCACGCACGCACGCACACACGCACACACGACGCACGGCACGCACGCACGCACGCACGCACGCACGCACGCACGCACGCACGCACGCACGCACGCACGCACGCACGCACGCACGCACGACACGCCACCACGCACGCACGCACGCACGCACGCAGCACGCACGCACGCACGCACGCACGCACGCACGCACGCACGCACGCACCACACACACACACACACAGCACACACACACACACACACACACACACACACACACACACACACACACACACACACACACACACACCCCCCCCATCACAAAAGCAATGTTAATCGCCGCTCTGAAAAGACACCTCTTTTGTGTGCACACGCCCTCGCGGTCCAAACACCAGTTACGTGGATGTTTGCTGTTGTTATGATGTAATGATGTTTTATGATCGGCGTGAATGTGTGGTGAGTGTACCTGGCACCATAAAACATTCCTAGTGCAATTGCATTGACATCTGGCAATAAATTTGTATTGTATGCAGCCAGCGAACCCTAATTTTCACAGCCCTGCCCATCCCATCGTCCGACACTGTGTGTGCGCGTGTGTGTGTGTGTGTGGTTAGTTTTATTGTAAAGCGCCCTGTGCTGCCTCCTAGTGTGGTAGATGGGCGCTCTAGAAATCCTCTTTATTATTATTATTATTATTAACCCCATGTCACATTCGGGCGGACAGCCGGAACATCTTTCCTTTCAGAAAACAATTTCTAAGTCAAGCCGATTGAAACCGACAAAAAAATAATTAAAAGTCACATTACAGGTACTGCCAGTTTAAACGATCTGTTGTGACGTCGCCGTGGTGGCTGTCCGTACCGCGCAGTTGTGAACTTGGATTTCTAACAGATCAAAGTCGTTGAGGAATTATTTCAGACTTTGATTTCCAACAGATCAAAGTCGTTGAGGAATGATTTCAGACTTTGATTTCCAACAGATCAAAGTCGTTGAGGAATTATTTCAGACTTTGATTTCTAACAAAGTCGTTGAGGAATGATTTCAGACTTGGATTTCCAACAGATCGAGGTCGTTGAGGAATGATTTCAGACTTTGATTTCCAACAGATCAAAGTCGTTGAGGAATGATTTCAGACTTTGATTTCCAACAGATCGAGGTCGTTGAGGAATGATTTCAGACTTTGATTTCCAACAGATCAAAGTCGTTGAGGAATGATTTCAGACTTTGATTTCCAACAGATCAAAGTCGTTGAGGAATGATTTCAGACTTTGATTTCCAACAGATCAAAGTCGTTGAGGAATGATTTCAGACTTTGATTTCCAACAGATCAAAGTCGTTGAGGAATGATTTCAGACTTTGATTTCTAACAAAGTCGATGAGGAATGATTTCAGACTTTGATTTCCAACAGATCGAGGTCGTTGAGGAATGATTTCAGACTTTGATTTCCAACAGATCAAAGTCGTTGAGGAATGATTTCAGACTTTGATTTCCAATAGATCAAAACCGTTGAGAATGATTTCAGAGAGCTAAGTAACAACTTTTTCACGTGCCCTGTCTCCATGCAAGGGCGCTGACATGCTTGGTTGGGTGACGTTTGGTTGGGTGAGTTTACGAAATGTGGATAACAAAAGCAAGGCCATACAGTCTTCCCTCTGAGAAGAAACGTCTTCTGTGTGCACGCTCACTCAATTCAAAGACACTTTACGACCACAGAAACCGTAAGATTTTTTTTAGGGACGGTGGAGGCCCTTACATGGGAACGACTCTGCAACAGTGCTAGCCTACACAAATGTCATTCTCTTTTTTCTGAAGGTACATGAAACACTAGCGCCTCTAGAGTGTGCCACACTGAACTCAAAGCCTCTCACAGTTACCGTCACAAGCTTAATTTCGAGCTAATTGCCATGTATGTGGTAGTTTGTTTACTGGTGGTATGCACGATGATCTGAATGGGATTCTAGCATTAAAAAAAAAAATTTAAAAAATGGTAATATGCTAGAATTTGACTGTAAAATAATATCTCTTGTGGTCAGTGAAAATGTGCCGTTATTAATGTTGAAGGATTTGTTTGCGATCCACCCGTTTTTCAATCTGCTGGTAGGTAGCTGCTATGCACAAGTTAAAAACATAAATAGGAGGAAAACAGATGATACACAACTGTTGGTCAACAAATACACCCACACGCACGCACACACACCCACACACACACTATAAAACAACAGGAAAATGGCACTGCCAAAACAGAAAACTGAAATTTTATTCCAATGTCAAGTTAGTGTCAAGATTAATTTTGACCACTTGACAAGATACAACCACACAGAACACCCAATATACATAACAAATGATCACCAGGACTGTGCTGTGTAAATAATAGTGCAGACAGAGAAGTGCACATTAAAATCTGTTGTTCACAAATATATACATCCAAATAAGTACACCAGACTAGGACACACAAACAATACAACAGGACAGGAGAAACTGAAATGTGAATATGAGTAGGAATAGTTACATAAGTAGGGTGCAGTTCTGTATCAAGGAAGTTTACAGTTTAAACAATATCTCTCCAAATATGAAAAATAAAGGCTGTTTTACGGTTGAATAAATTCTCTCTCTCTCTCAAACACACACACACACACACACACACACACACACACACACACACACATACACACACACACAGTCTATCTCTCTCTCTCACACACACACACACACACACAGTCTCTCTCTCTTTCACCAATGCACTCAGTAATTAAACATAAACGTTAAGCACTTGCCGTCATTGAGATGTTCTGTCTCATAATTTATCAAAATCAATACGGGGAACACAACCGTCAACTTAGAAAATGTCATACTAAAACAGAAGAAGACAGAACTCCATCAGTTCACGAAATACAGAGAAAAGCTTCAGTCCTTCTCTTGTCGACTGAAATATGTAATCAGTGCAAGAAGAAAAACAACCTGCACAGGCATGCAAAGGAAAAACAAAGGCTAGCATTATTAACACACAACACCAGAGACCTGTTAACTGAGATCTACAGGGATACAAGATAAAAAATGGTACATATCTGAATAAATGAGTATCAGTTGCAGAGGTATACCTAATGCGTACGAGAAATAGGAACTCAGTTACATTTCTATATGAAGATACATGTGTGTGTGTGTGTGTGTGTGTGCGTGCGTGTGCATGCGTGTGTGCAAACAGGATGTAAAATGCAACTATTAAAATGGAGAAAAAGAAAGACATTAAGACAAGTCACATTGAAGTCATGCCCACCCCAAAAAAGTCAATTATCTCCCTTAAATACACACCAGAGTTACACAAAGCATATTGTAAAAGAGCTTTTTAATGTATGCTGCAACCATACAATGTTTCAACTACACAGTAATTAGTACTATTACCATCAAGCAAAGTTTGACAGTCATGGTGTCTGAGAAAATCATAACCTTAAACCGAAAGGTTTCAGCATGTTGGCAGGCCTAACATAACAGTGATCATTAAATGGACTCACTTTTTCATGCAAGTCCAAAAAGTGCTACAATAGCATGCAGTAAGCAATGCACCAATACAAGAGTTGTATGTACATGCATGTAATAAACAGACTTACAATTACGAGATTCAATATCTTCAGTTCTTTCAACCAGTTGTATTTACAGATTGCCAACCATAAATATAAGAACACTAGCTACTTTACAAATACAACAATCTATCAAATATATAAGCAACTACTGGAAGCGGTTTTTCTGGTTGCCATCTCCTGCTTGTTGATGTTTCCTTCTTATCCTGCAATGTCTCTTCAACAGTAGCTTCCAACAGAAAAAAACAGGGGGAAAAGAAGGAAAATATGAGTGGCTGAAGCGAATCACAAGTTGTAAACAGACATGTATGGTACATGAATAATTGGTGTGGCATAAATTTTGTGAGCTTGGTGTCCAGTTATAACTCCCAGTTCTATTTCTCCCATGGGCGATAAGGGAACAATCGCAGATTTGTCAAGAATGCACTGCTGAAAGGTGTGTTTTCGCTCCTTTCTTTTTTTTCTTCTCCATTGCATGCACTGCGTTCAGTTATTACTCACACTTCTCCTTCACCTACAGTTATGGGCCACAAGGAAAATTTGCTGATTCATTATTAATACATCTCTGTTTGCTGAATGTATGTTTTCTCCATTGCAATTTCTACTTCACTGTAGAAGTTTGGAGTGAATGACAGATAATGAAATCGAAAAACCCAACACATACAAAACAAAAAAAATGCCTCTCTTCTGCAAAATGACAACTGGTCAACAAAGGAAATGTAGAACCACTGAAGAAATTATGACTATCCAGTTATGAAAGAAAAAAAAAGCCACTGCTTGCTATGTGTACCAAAAATGGAAGTTGTGCAGTATGCCAAAGGACTGGATTTGACTGGCTGAATGAGAGAGAGAGAGAGAGAGAGAGAGAGAGAGAGAGAGAGAGAGAGAGAGAGAGAGAGAGAGAGAGGAATAACCCAAACCCACAATAACACGTTAATGGATTTTTGGGGGAATCAGTTTGGGAGACAGTTACTCCCCCCACCCGCCAAAAAAGACCCAGAGAATTTGATATCTTGGTAGGCTAGTTAAATACTGTACATCCTGTGGCATTTACTGTACAAATACATTATACATTAGAAAAATAAAACATAAAAAATAAAAAATTAATGTACCAGAACATACACTGGATGCAGCACAACATTTTGTGGCACATTTTCTAATCTGCCCAGTCTCGGTTCCAGGGGGGCATCCTCAGCCCCACAGGTCCTCGGTGCGTCCAAACTTGAACACCATTCCACTGAAACCCACACACAAACACTGAGTTCTACAGTTTTCCAGGATTTCTTTTACTACATGTTGTTCCAGGAAACCGTTTACTAGGATTTCACACATTTTCTTACTCTGATGATAATGTGTATGGTGAAACCCCTGATGAAAGACCACTCTGATGGGAGACCACTCTGATGTAAGTCCACCCTAATGGCAGATCACCTTGATCAGAGACCACCCTGACGAAAGACCATCTGATGAAATACTATGCTGATGAAAGACCACTCTGATGGGAGACCACCCTGATGAGAGACCACACTGATGAAGGACCACCTGATAAAATACTATGCTGATGAAAGACCACCTGATAAAAGACCACCCTGATGGAAGAGTAGGTAGCTAACTTGGTGTTTTACGCCCAGTCAACCAGTACGACCCTGACGGGAGACGTCCCTGATGAAAAACACACTGATAAAAGACCACCCTGATGAAAGACCACCTGACCAAAGATCACCCTGATGGGAGACCACTCTTGTTAAGACAACTTAGTTTCAAAATCTTTCTGCATTCACTTCAAATTCCCATGTAAATGAACCCCTGAGGTCTGTCCCTCTTTTGAGATTTTTGCTTCACTTTTAGGATGGAGTTAGCTACCACAGGACCAGCTAACTGAATGGAGTTAGCTAGTTAATTAGCTCTTGAATTTTTGCTTCACTTTTAGGATGGAGTTAGCTACCACAGGACCAGCTAACTGAATGGAGTTAGCTAGTTAATTAGCTCTTGGATTTTTGCTTCACTTTTAGGGAGGTCTGAATGGGGTTAGCTAGTCAGTTAGTTCTTGGATTTTTGCTTCACTTTTAGGGAGGTCTGAATGGGGTTAGCTAGTCAGTTAGTTCTCGGAGTTTTGCTTCACTTTTAGGGAGGTCTGAATGGGGTTAGATAGTCAGTTAGTTCTTGGATTTTTGCTTCACTTTTAGGGAGGTCTGAATGGGGTTAGATAGTCAGTTAGTTCTTGGATTTTTGCTTCACTTTTAGGGAGGTCTGAATGGGGTTAGCTAGTTAGTTAGTTCTTGGATTTTTGCTTCACCTTTAGGGAGATCTGAATGGGGTTAGCTAGTCAGTTAGTTCTTGGATTTTTGCTTCACTTTTAGGGAGGTCTGAATGGGGTTAGCTAGTTAGTTAGTTCTTGGATTTTAACTTCCTGTCAGCTAGATGGGGTCACCTCAGGACAAAGCACAGATTCAAATTCCTCTACACCAGTTCAAGAAACAAGTCACTGAACCATAACTTGATAAGTAAACTGCTGCATTAGCCAAAACTAATGCTGATAAAAAGTTGTCTTTTAAAGTAGTAAGAGGGTTTGGAAAAAATGACAGTGAATGGACAGGGAAGGTAAAAATCCCCCCCCCCCCCCCCCCCCCCAAAATCCTGGCAGTGGACTAACAATGTGTGGCTACATTCTGGCCTATTCCAGTCTTTAAAGGGAGACCATCCACCAGTTCTGGGTCAGTACCCAAAGTAATCAAAAGGGACCTTAATTTCTGCATCTGCAGTACCCTACTGCGGGTCTTAGAAGGGATTTCAATGCTGTGTGTGTGTGTGTGGTGTGTGTGTGTGTGTGTGTGTGTGTGTGTGTGTGGTTAGTGTTATTGTAAAGCGCCCTGTGCTGCCACCTTGTGTGGTAGATGGGCGCTCTAGAAATCCTCTTTATTATTATTATTATTATTATTTCACTGTATTATTTAAACAGAGGCATATAATCCATGCCTGCATGCATGCAGGTGTGCAAGTGTGAATGTGTGATAAGTCAATGTTTTATTTTAGGTCAGTTCACAGCAAGGTAATATAACAGAAAGAAAGAAATAAAACTTTGACATTTGCAGTTTCAGTTTTTTGTGTATATAAATATATATGCGTGTGCATGTGCCTCTGGTCAGGGTTTTTTACAGCATAATACAATGTGCAGTGTTGCTATAAAGAAAAATGTGCATAGAAATCAAATAGTCACTCTTCTGCTGAGGACCAGAGGAGGGAGGTCCTAAACAAAGAGTGATGGCTTAATTAACCAAAGTGAAGACAATTCACACTAGCAATGCCAAACACACTTTGCATAATGTGTGACTAGACAAGTCAATATACTTTAATTGTCTCTCACAGAGCAATTCAGCTAACCACTAGTTCCAGCTCATGTTCATTTTCCTTTTGTTTGTTTATAACCTAGAGAAAGTGCTATATAAACAAGTATGCCTGACAATACAGTCACTTGTGAGCCGGTTTGGCCCAGCGGTAAGGTGTTAGGCTGGTAAGCGGAAGGACCTCGGTTCAATACCGCTTTGACTCTCCTTTCTCTTCAAAAAGGTTGTGGTTTGTGGACACTGTCTTGTGACTCTGTCCATCACTTCCTACTGAAACATTAAAACGGCTCTCATTGCTGCCCATCTTAATACAAGAATCATTCTGGTGGTGACAGTGTAGCGATAGGTATATAATCTCCCTCTTCCCCCACCTCCATACCCCCTTCTCCCCCCCTTCTCCCTGTCCATAATAAGCCGTATGGTTTCTGTGCACGTTAAGCACCATGTTTACTTTTTATTTTACAATACAATCACGTCTCTTCAGTCTTGTTACCTGAAGAAGATGAGGGCGTTTTGCAGAAAGACAGCGATTCCAGGCCAGTCAGGCTCCACAACTGTAATCAGCCACAAGACAGAATTGCAAATACGTTAAGTGATCATCCGTCGAACTGTGATTTGGAGTCAGACAGTTCTGCAGTAAATGAACAAGCCTATTTCCCGGCTGAAACATACACCGATGTGCGCGCCTACAAGCAGTATATTTTCCAGTCTTATAACACATCTTCTTTCAATGTTATGCATTTCGATGAAAATCCTTTCACATGCCAGCGCGAAAAGGAAAATAAAAAGGTTTAAGGGTTTCAAATTTGGCACTTTTTATGGTTGTTTTCAAGCGACATCATGGCAGTGAAGGGGTTAATAACAAAAAAAATAACTCGAAAGTGCTTTCCCCTCTTGCCACTGACAACTTTCTCCACCCAGGTGAACAGCAGGATGGTGGACCACCAAAGTACGAAAATAGGAACTTCGTCACTTACTGCGGCAACAACCCACTCCGTTTAAGACACTGAAATGCATTTATTCTAATGGTCCAGCTGATGCATCTCAAAACAAGTGCATTTCACCTCTGTAATAACTGATGTAACACAATATTTCAGCTTTAAAACTAAAAACGTTTATCAAATCAAAATGATCTTGCCTTAAGCTAACCACCAACACTCTGGGACTGGAAGATGAAATGTACGTTGATCTTGACATGGGAAGTGTCCATGCCTGATCAATCAGCTTGTAAAACCAACAACAAATGTTCAAGGTATTTCAGATTTAGTATGGATTCTTTTTGGGGCAGCTGTAGTCGTTGTTAATTACTGAAGCACGTTCAAAGCTCGCAGTCGTGAGGGACCATTCAAGACACTCCTTTTACAACATGTCACTGTGCAACTGATGACACGCCATGAACAAAAATAACAATACTGGATGGAAATGCACAAGTGGCCATTCAGGATATTGCCAGAAGCATAAGGGAACATTTCAAAGATGCGCGCACGCATGTGTGTGTAAGAGACAGACAGATAGACAGACAGAGAATTTATGTTTTACTTTACATAGACACACATACATGTATGCACACACACACACACACACACACACACACACACACACACACACACACACACACACTCGCACACATTTACATGCAAGGGCACATACACATATCCACAAAAAGATATATTAACTCTGTTACTCATTACCTTTCAACATCAAGGGATAAAGACTAAAAGCCTAACTCACAGTGAACAACGTAGAATCCAAAGAGGATCCAGGAAGCAGCAATCAGAGCACCGAAGGCCAGCAGAAAGCCAAAAAACAGCCAAATACGTGCACCTGGATGACAGGTAACAAACATTCAAACAATCCTTCTCTTTGAGACCTGTCTGATCACTGATCTTGCTGGAATAAGCTCAGGTGAGCCAGAAATAGGTGTGTGTGTGTGTATGTGTATGTGCGTGTGTGTTTGCTGTAAAAAACACCACCACCACCAAAAAATAAACACAACATATGTCCTTGGAGCTTTTCATTGTTTTAACTTGCATACCAATTTAGTCTGCACTTTCATGCTCCCTGAGCTAAAAGACATAAACACGGTTACATGTCACAGCAGTATAATAAGCATCAATATTCCCAAGGCCAACTGGCATTTGAACCCTGACAAAAATGAAGACAAAGGGCAAACACAGTCATTCCAGGTGTCAACAAACAGTGGATCTCACTGTCACCAAACAGATTAGCATCACCAGTGCGTCTATGGGGTGGTTCAGGTGGGGTTGTTGACTCCCTTGACATTTATCCGGCATTGCTTAGTGGCATTTGCACTGCTTCACAGTTCTAGGTTCAACTTCCATTGTCATACACAGCATGAACCAACGCCTACTCATAAATCGGCCTGGAAGTCCATGACTTCTTGGGAAAAAGTTTACAAAGGGCATTCACTGATGCAAACCAGCTTCGCTGAATTGCCTAATAAGTAATAGGTCATAGCTAAGCTGAGACTTGACCACAGATGTCAAGAGGCTGATGGATGTGAACTCCCAGTCTGGGGACTGACTCGCCCCGATATAACTGCAATGGTTGACTGGGCGTAAAACACCAGTTATTACTACTACTGGGGACTGACATTCTCCTCTCTCACTAGATAAGAAGATTTTGTGTTTGAGTGTGTAATCTTGGAAATGGGATGAAAATTCAAAGTATATAATAACATAGATATATACACTTCTTGTCATACAGACCTGTACTAGTATACTCATGGCAATCCCACAGCAACCAATTATCTCTTGGAAATACAAGTGAAATTCCCCTCTGCCAAGGAAACAAACTTGCGGAGACACAGCACAAACTTGCGGAGACACAACAAATATCGAACTGCTGCTGTTGGTTTCATACAGCAGAGCAACACACCCTTTTTTCTTTTCTTTTTTTCGTGCAGAAAAATACACACAAACAAGTACCTATGATCAATGTCTGAGCAAGACCTTGCACCTGCTTATACAATAAACTTTGTCATAATGATAATAAAATGACTTGCACAGTCATAGATGATATTCACTGATTCAGTATGCATACATGTCTATGCGCATAAAATACACAAACAGTCATAGATGATATTCAGTACACATACATGTATATGTGCATAAAATACACAAACAGTCATAGATGATATTCAGTACACATACATGTATATGTGCATAAAATACACAAACAAACAGTCACAGATAATATTCAGTACACATACATGTATATGAGCATAAAATACACAAACAAACAGTCATAGATGATATTCAGTACACATACATGTCTATGTGCATAAAATACACAAACAAAACACCACAGGAACTGATTACTTGCCTGTCTGCCCAAGACATCCATTGGTGTAAGATTCACCACGGATCTGTCCATTGGAAACAGAGTTGATTCTAAAAGAGAAGAAATATCAATTCAGACACCGAACCAACATACAACAAAAGGCAGAAATGAAAAGAATGCATTATGTTCATGAAGGAGCCCTTTGATCAGCACAGACTGGGGTTCTAAGAACCACTATCATGATTATATAATAAACAACTCTCCCACTGTTTGCATTCGTTTAAATTTTGGATTGCTTCACATGCATACAACTGAAATGTATGCGTTCACACAAATATTACTAATTGTAGTAGTAATACAGTGTTACGCATGTAGGAAGTGAAGTATATGGGTGACAATATACCTGGACCAGTTATTCTCATAATTCTGTTTTCGTAGAAAGTGTTACAATGTAAGCAGCTACTCCTAGAAGTAACCTGCATGCTTTGCACTAAACAAAGATAATAAGTTATTTTATTACTGTTATTATTATTAACCCCTTGACTGCCCCAGCCTGTAAAATTTCCAGGCTGAAAAGTGCACTCATACACGCCTGCGAACAGTATATCTGATGGTCCTATAATAAACCTGCTTTCAATACTGTGCATTTTGGTAGAAGTCCTTTCACAATCACATGCTCATGCCAAGGGGGGAAAAAGCCTTAACGATTTCAAACTTGGCACTTTTATTGGCCGTTTTCAGAGTGACTGCAGGGCAAGCATGACAGTGAAGGGGTTAATATCATCAGTAATGTAAGTATTAGTTGCAGGAATACTTGTCCCCCATTCCTCCTGCAAACGTACCCTGTCTCGGCCTAACCAGTTAAGCAGTACATTCATTCATTGTAAACCTTTTCTGTGTTCTGAATGCTAGAAGTCAACTTTGTTTTAGATTCCCCAGCGCTAAAGGCTGAACTCTAGACCTTTTCAATTATCTTGTCAGATTAAAACAATAAAAGCTGAAGTCACTAATAGATTTCAGTTGTGATCATATCAATATAAATATAACGTACTAGCCATCAAACAAAATTTGCAAAATCTTACACTGAACATTAACAAAGACAAATCAAATTTTCAGTTTTGCTTTATAAACCCTTAAACTTAAACACATGCCCCCCACCCCCAACCCTTGAAACAACACAAAAAACAAACCCAAAGCAAAAAACTAAACAAAAAACAAAAAAACAAAAAAGGCTCATGTTTTTTTTCTGTTCATGGCAGTTATCTCCCATGAGCACACATGTGACTGAAAAACATCAACATGCATGTCATCTTTTGAAGTTGTGTGAAGCCAAAGCAGAGTTCAAACTCAACCAGATGAAGATATAATACCAACAAATAAAAATCCCACCCCAGTCACAGTGAAGTAAGGTCATGGTCAATCAAGTAACACCTGGCATGCATGGGTAGAGTTAAATAATTACTAGAATACTACTGTACCATTGAACAAAGTTTGACATTTATGTCCACAAACTTACACATTCAATGCTTTTTTTTATTTTTAATGAAGCAAAAAACAAAATGGCTTACAAAAAGAATGCTACTGTTGATATAGCCCCGGGAGCATGGTAGGCGTGGTTGAATTCTTTCTGATCAGGGTAGATAGCTGCTGCATCAATCACCATCCACCAGCCCGTGAAAAACTGAAAGCAATAGCGGGCCACAAAATTATAAATCTCAGTCTGAAACAAAAGGACAGAATTAATGAAACTGTATACCACACATGGCTGCAAATTTACCACAGACTTTTTAGTACAGCAACAATAATCACAAAAACTGAGTGTGCAGATGTACAGATGTAATAGCTGGTATTAGACCATTACCAAAGCTTTTACCAATATATCATTCTCTATGTGGTTATTTGAGAAACAGAAGGATGCATAATATATAATTTATTATTACAACATCAATCTTTTCACACACACACACACACACACACACACACACACACACACACACACACACACTCACTCACTCACTCACATACACACACATGCATGGACACACACACACACATGATGTACACACACACACACACTAACAGACACATACACAAAAACAAGCAGGCACACATGCTGAACCCTGCATTGACAACACCAATAGAGACACAGGCACTGAGGCAGACAGATCTACAGATACGGAGCATTTACAGCACATTTTCTTTTAAGTTTTATTAAAAATACCGCTAGGCTGTGCTATGATGGTTGCAGGTGTATGAAGAATACAGATCTATGTACATATACATAAAAATTATACTTTTATAGACATACTGTACACTCAAATACTGTAAGTTTAAAAATGCCTGTCACCTCATCCTGCAATAATTTACTGACTAATGCACTGAAATTAAAAGACTAAAATTCATCTAAACAATGAAAAATGCAACAACAAAAAACAAACAAAGTTACAAAAAACAAACGAACAAAAAACTACAACAAAATACAGCTCTTAGTCGTACCATGACACCAGATACAATGGAGGCCACAAGGTTCCTCCTTTCTCCCAGCTCAATACAGTCACACTTGGGGACAGAGCAGTTATCCAGAAACCCCGACATTTTGACCAGCTACTGTCACTTCAGTGTCCTGGATATGACCTGCAAAATAGTGTCATATGCGCACAGTGACATGATCTGTTGTATAATAATCAATATACTAAATGATTAGCAAGCAACTTTGTCTTTTACCACTAGTTATACTATAACTATTACTGTATTAGGGAAAATCAGCTCCTTGGATTTCTATTAAACATTATATTAATTAA
This sequence comes from Alviniconcha marisindica, assembly GCA_018857735.1. NCBI lineage: Eukaryota > Metazoa > Mollusca > Gastropoda > Provannidae > Alviniconcha > Alviniconcha marisindica. The sequence continues at coordinate 515,500 of JABMCL010002235.1, read as the reverse complement.
AACTTCAGGGCACCTCTCTTCACTCTTGTCGTCATATTCAGAGCGCACACCAAGCATTATCTGTTACTGTATTTGTAACTGTTCAAGACCCCATGTTAATATTTTAATAAGATTAAGAGAAAGTCAGAGATATGGAAACACATACCACACAAAAATAACATATTAATAATCAGAATGATGATTGACTGTGACTGCTCCTAAATTATGACAAAGACTGCAACTAGTGCAAGTAATACTTCACCAAATAAACCCAGAATCTTCCATAAATGTCATGCCACCTATTTTTGAGAGTTCACATTTGTCTGGTATCTCTGAAGTCTTTTAAAATCAATGGCATGAGATGATAACTAAATATAGTTACAATATATAATATATATATATATATATATATATATATATATATATATATATATATATATGACCCATTTTCAGAACGTCATCTGTGAAGTATGACACAAGAGGGAATAAGTCAATAGCATATAAATGGAAATCTTAGTATTAGTGGGTTGTCTAACCTTTATATTTTCTAAATATAAGAGCTAGAAGATAGTTTGTGGCCAATTGCTGATGTTGAAGGCGATTTTATTGAAAGTGCCTACCTTGATCAGATGTGACTGATGACATGAAAAGTAGTCAAACAAAGTATGAACATAATCAGCATATGTTGTTAAACATACATTAAGTAACTGAAAGATGTGTGTTGCTGTCACCAGCTGAAATAAGATTTATCTCATAAATGATTTTTTTCATTGATTTTGAATGAAAATGTCATGTCATCAGGAACATCTAACAAAAGTCCTTTAATTATTTTGCTTTACATTAAATAAAATATTGACAGTAATTAACAAACACAGCTTATACATGGTACAAATACTGTTTATTTCATATGCAGTATAACAACCAGAAAAAAATAGGACTGAGATTTCATCATAATGCTTCTTTAAATAAAAATGCTTATTGTAATTGTGAAACACCAATTATGTTTCAGCTTTTCAAACAGAATTTGGCAGCTTTGTTTTAGAAATGATTTTTTTTTTTTTAAAGACAAAAAAGAAAAGAAAAAGAACAATAATAGATGCCTAAATGAATAATACAGTAATATTTTTTAGCACCCTGCTATATCTGTCATGCTTGTATGATACTGCAGTGTCAAATTTTTGACTGCATCAAAGTAGAAATAAATCAAATGTAAAAAATCACATAATTCAATAACACTAACAGACTGTTTTGACATTTTTGATTGGATGTGATGATGACAAAAAAAATCTTAATCTCTTGAGTCTGATATTATTATATTTTCTGCATTTTTTTCTGGTTGTTATACTGCATATGAAATAAACAGTACTGTCATTAAATGAGGTCCATATCTACTGATTACAGCCGAAATTCACAACAATAGTTGAGTTTTTTCATATATTTTTGTCTTTGTTTCGAGTCGGCGTCATGGATTGCAAATGGCGAACGGGCCAACGAAGTCCTGCTAGGTAAGCGGCCTCGTAAACAAGCTACGTCAATTAAAAACCCATGGAAAATGTATGAAAAAAATGCAATCTGAGTCGTGAGTATGATTGTCCTTCCAAAACTGACACTAATAAATCATTTATGTTGTTAGTGGGAAACTAGGTCAAGTGTCAAAGGGCAACATGCGCCGACTTGAACTGACAATGAAACACAATCATACGGGAAAAAAATCACCTTTTGTTGCGGACTTCGGCTGTAATTGGTAGATATGGACCTCATTTAATGATTGTGATGATATTTGTGACAAAAATAATTTTTCAAACGGTCCAGGAATTTCCGACCGTCTCCTTGGATTTTACCAACATTAAGACTAGTACTCGGGCCAGATCGCTCGGGTGTTCTACAGTGCTTTACTGTACTGACACTGTGACAGGGTACACGGGTTAGCCCCAACCCTACCAGTACCACAGTACCAGAAGCAGCAGAACACTGGCAAAACCCTGAACGATCCGGTCGACAACGCATGTATTTTCTTGATTATCTGAGAATAGTCATTCAACCTGAGTTTCTAACCTGCTTCCCCGTAAACTTGGATGCTGATCCCCAACAAAGAAGGCAAACAGAGCAGATATGTTACGGTCGAAATCTCCTAATACTTCGCTTTCATGCTGCTTCTCTCTTTCGGGACCAGTAGTTGGTTCGCCGGATGTTGTGGAGTCAAGCTCACATGATGATGACGTCACCAGTCATTGCGTACACATCTTAGTCTATTGAACTGGCCCCCAGAGATGGATATCCGAACGGCCAGTTCGACAGGATAAACCCTGCCCCAGACTCCAAGCACCGGTTTACGACATCCTTCCTTCAACCACTGCCGTATTTAGTTACGCCATAGGGTCCAGAAAACTGTCAGCTAACGAGCAGTTTTTTTGTTGATGCTCAAACAGTAGTAAGTTTGTTACAAACAACTCAAAAACAACGCCAACAAAGTTTACACCAACACAAATAAAACCACACTGATCGGTTTCAATTGAGACGGAACTCTTTTTCTTTTTTTTACCTGGGGTGGATGTTCTTTTTTTTACCCGGGGTGGATGCGTCTCATGTTTACGTGTGTGCTTTGGCGCTAGGTTGCTTGTAGGTAGTGTTGCTTAATGTCCTCAGATCAGTGTCAGTTGAGATATTAGGGACAAGCCGGCTGAGACCAATGCCGAAGCATGGTTCAACAGCTTGGCGTCCACGGAAACCAGAAGGCTCGTTAGGACGGACAGCCCTGGACGGCCACCTCGACTCTCACACAGCTCCTGAACTATGAGGTTGCTTCTACAGTCATATTAGTACCCGAACCTTTCGGAGGGCGCTGACCGCGTCGGTGGACAGCTGCGCGGAGATAAAGAGTGTCCCTTCCGAGTGGCGTAACTAAATCTGGCAGAGTTTGGAGGAAGGTGCCGGAAAGCGGTGCTCGGAGTGTGACCCGGCCCCTCAGTCTTCCCATGGCCGACCTACGTTATGTCTATGCTTTTTCCCACCGTATTCTAT
>JABMCL010002235.1:495000-497500 GCA_018857735.1 Alviniconcha marisindica | reverse complement strand
AGAGAGAGAGAGAGAGAGAGAGAGATTAGACTAGAGAACTCGAACACTTTAAAGAGAGAGAGAGAGAGAGCTCCAAAACAACGACAAAACCATCGGTGTGTATGACAGTCCGAGCGCGTCAAAAGACAACTTCGGCAAGGTGAGAACTCAAACGTCGGTGTGTATGACAGTCCGAGCGCGTCAAAAGACAACTTCGGCAAAATGAGAACTCAAACGTCGGTGTGTATCAGAGTCCGAGCGCGTCAAAAGACAACTTCGGCAAAATGAGAACTGAAGTGTATGTGTGTATGAATCCTTTTGCGTCCAAAGAGACGGGCAAGTGAGGACCACCATAAACGCGGGAGACGAAAACGTGGTGTGTACGAGAGTCCCAGCGCGCCAAAAACCAAAGACAAGATGAGAACTGAAGCAAACTTGCGTATGAAAGTCCGAGCGCGTCCGACGACGAGAGGAACTTGGGCATATACCCTTAATCAAAGCGGAAGTGTCATTAAATAATTATGAGAGTCCCGAGCGCGTCGAAAGACGAAGGCAGATGAGAACTAAAGCGTAAGCGTGCATGAGAGTTCGAGCGTGTCGAAAGACATAAGTCTGTATGAAAGTCCGAGCCTGGGTGACAAGAGACAAAGGGAAGATGAGAAGACAAACACAGGTGTGAATCAGAGTCGGAGCGTGTCAAAAGACAAAGGCAAGACGAGAAGAGAAACAGAGGTGTGATCAGAGTCGGAGCGTGTCAAAAAACAAAGGCAAGACGAGAAGAGAAACACGGGTGTGTATCAGAGTCGGAGCGTGTCAAAAGACAAAGCAAGAAGAAGAGAAAAACAGGGAAAAGGGGGGTGTAAAAAAAAAAACCCCTGTTATCACTATCAGAGTCGGAGCGTGTCAAAAAACAAAGGCAAGACGAGAAGAGAAACACGGGTGTGTATCAGAGTCGGAGCGTGTCAAAAGACAAAAGCAAGATTAAAAACACAGGTGTGTATTAGAGTCGAAGCGTGTCAAAAGACTAACGATAAGAAGTCGTGCATACCCTTGATGAAAACAGAAATATGTTTTCGTGGAATGAGAGTCCGCGCCGGTCAAAAGACAAGGGAGTGATAACTGCATTCTGCGGTGAGAACAGAAATGGTGGTGGTGGTGGTGGTGGTGATGGTGCGTGTGTGTGTGTGTGTGTGTGTGTGTGTGTGTGTGTGTGTGTGTGAGAGAGAGAGAGAGAGAGAGAGAGAGAGAGAGAGAGAGAGAGGAACTATATCTATAAACGTGCATATAAACGTGTAGTGTAAATGTCTGTTTTTTAATGCAGGAGTCTGACTGAACCACGTAGTTGAAACATTACTAATCAGTTTAATTACTAGATTAAATGTTTTTTGATTGTATGCTTTTAATCTCCTAAACTTGTTTACCACGGGGCGCTCCGACATCAAACTGGGGTGTTGCGTCGCTGGGGCAGCACAGAACCTGCGACTTAAGAGGCGACTTGTATAATTGTTACTGCAGCTTACGCAAAGAATCGGTTCAGTTCAAGATGGTTTCTACGCGCTCGGGAAGCTCCATATGCGCTCCGCTCCTCGTCTGTCTCTCGGACAGCGCTTTCTTTTTCCTCGAGTGTTTTCCCTCTAGGCAGTCGATAACTGAGTGTCCTTAGCTTTGGGCCCAGCGGGTAGTGCGCAAATCATCAATCAAAACAAACTACTTAAATAACTCAAATGAAACGGACAATCTTCGTGACGGGGAGGAGAACCTAGCGCGCCCTCCGCCATTCCCCCTCCTCCCCCCCCCCTCCCCCCTCCCCCCCCCTCCCCCCCCCCCCCCCCCCCCCCCAGCCCCCGGCCCACCCCAAATAGGCAAATCGATGTATCTCTTTTATCGCGCCCTCCTGTGGATGTACTTTGTGATAAACCCCGATTCGTTCATATTTGTTCTGATGTGGCTTGAGGCCAGACGGTCTGAAGTCATTTCCCAGTATTAATTACGCTGTTGTCCGCATTGTGTTCTGTAGACATTCGAGTTACCCACAGGGATCGACCATGCAAATTTTGGCCGTGAAAAAGTAATCTTTAAGCTGTACATAATTTCCGTAAAACAAACAACAACAACTTACACGCACGTGAGCGCGCGAACACACACGCACGCACGCACGCACACACACACACACACACACACACACACACACACACACACACACACACACACACACACACACACACAACATATATATATATATATATATATATATATATATATATATATATATATATACATATATATGATCGTGTTTTGACAACAAGTCGGAATAAGCGGCCTTATGGGTAACTGTTAGATAACAAGATCTCGACTGTTCAACATGTATAATGGCCCGGATCTCTCACGATGAAATTTGAACGCAGCATTTTTTTTATCTGGACATTTTCAATGCATTTGTTGTGTATGCAGTTTGGTTCCCCCACCCTCTCTCTCTCTCTCTCTCTCTCTGTTGTAGGAGGGTGGGGGGTGGGTTTTTTTT
>JABMCL010002235.1:482500-490000 GCA_018857735.1 Alviniconcha marisindica | reverse complement strand
GTAACTTATTTTGCTATCACTGATTATGAGTACAACTTAGAACTACAGCAACATAACCATACATTCATCAGTGCCAGCAAAACATCTGCAATGTGTGCTATTCTGTTTGTCACTTGTCACCAGAATGACTTGTGACTAGTATTGCTAAGCACACCGTTTCGTTCGTTACTTGTTATTACAATTACAGTAAGTTAGGACTACCGCTATGCATACCAGCTTGTTCCCCATTTGTTGTTCCTGAAATAGTACATCTAAAAAAAAAATTGTTTTTTAATTTAAAGGGGGGACGTGGGGGGGGGGGGGGGGGGGGAGGACACTGGGTAAACTCAAGACAAAGTCGGTGTTACGGTCCACCAGCAGAACTGGAGACTGCAAGTAGACTTAAAGGGAACAGACCTGGAAGGAATATACCTCCAGGGAATTATCATGAAGGAGCAGACGTTAGGGACTGCCCCCCCCCTCACCCCCCCCCCCCACACACACACACACGGACGGACACACACATACAGTGCGCGCGCGCGCGCACACACACGCACACACATACACACACACACACAACACACACACACACACACACACACACACACACACACACACACACACACACACACGCACGCACGCACGCACGCACGCACGCACGCACGCACGCACGCACGCACGCACGCACCACACACACACAACACAACACACACACACACACACACACACACACACACACACACACACACACACACACACACACAGACAACACACACACACACACACACAGATAACACACACACACACACACACACACACACACACACACACACACACACACACACACACACACACACACACACACACACACACACACACGCCGCCTTTCACTGCTCGTTGTGTTGTGTTAAAGGAGTCCCTCTCCAGCTTGCCCGGCCAGGGGGTCGACCAAGCCATTGGTGTTTATTGCAATGTCGTAATGGCTCTGTCCTGTTTTGTTGGTGTTGTTGCGTTCTTGCGTTTTTTGACACTGCGTCGGGAAACAAGTTCACACACATACGCCGTTCGCACCGGTGGTGGCTGGACCGAAATTAGTGTTGGAAGATGGCATCGTTAACGTTTCTAACCAACCTTACTTGTTGAGCTGTTGGAAGATGGCATCGTTAACGTTTCTAACCAACCTTACTTGTTGAGCTGTTGGAAGATGGCATCGTTAACGTTTCTAACCAACCTTCTTTGTTGAGCTGTTGGAAGATGGCATCGTTAGCGTTTCTAACCAATCTTCTTTGTTGAGCTGTTGGAATATGGCATCGTTAACGTTTCTAACCAACCTTCTTTGTTGAGCTGTTGGAAGATGGCATCGTTAACGTTTCTAACCAACCTTCTTTGTTGAGCTGTTGGAAGATGACATCGTTAACGTTTCTAACCAATCTGCTTTGTTGAGCTGTTGGAATATGACATCGTTAACGTTTCTAACCAATCTTCTTTGTTGAGCTGTTGGAAGATGGCATTATCAACGTTTCTAACCAACCTTCTTTGTTGAGCCGTTGGAAGATGGCATCGTTAACGTTTCTAACCAATCTTCTTTGTTGAGCTGTTGGAAGATGACATTGTTAACGTTTCTAACCAACTTTACTTGTTGAGCTGTTGGAAGATGGCATTGTTAACGTTTCTAACCAACCTTCTTTGTTGAGCTGTTGGAAGATGGCTTCGTTAACGTTTCTAACCAATCTTCTTTGTTGAGCTGTTTGAGCGAACGCCCACAGAGTGTTATAGCGAGCTTCTAGGCTGTTAAAGGGAAGTTCTACAGGGTTTCGGTCTGTTTACGTAATTCGGTAATCCCTTTGGTGGGTATTTCGGGGAAAGGATAATAAAGTTGGCTTCAGACAGGTAAAGCAGCAGAAGCAACATCACGGATGCAGCGTCCAAAGCTTCACGGCGCATAAAGTATGCTAAATGATGTGGTAAGATCTTCTTTATTTGTTTTAAATAGCGCACGTACTGCTTCTGTTATTGGAATTCTGTCTCTTTCAGTTCCCTGTCTCTTTGTGTCTGCCTGTCTTCGTCTATGTTTGTCTGTGTCTTTTTTGTTTGTTTGTCTGTCTCTGAGTCTGTTTGTTTCTCTCTCTGTCTCTGTCTGTTTGTTCGCCCTGATATAACCGCAATGGTTGACTGGGCGTAAAACACCAAGTTACTATTACTGTCTGTTTGTCTGTCTGTCTTTCTGTCTGTCTGTCTGTCTGTCTGTCTGTCTGTCTGTCTGTCTGTCTGTCTGTCTGTCTGTCTGTCTGTCTGTCTGTCTGTCTGCAGTCTCTCTGCCTGTCTGTCTCTGTCTGTCTGTCTCTGTCTCTCTGCCTGTCTGTCTCTGTCTGTCTGTCTCTGTCTGTCTGTCTCTGTCTCTGTCTGTCTGTCTGTCTGTCTGCATCTCTCTCTGTCTCTCTCTCTCTCTCTCTCTCTCTCTCTCTCTGTCTCTCTCTCTCTCTCTCTCTCTCTCTCTCTCTCTCTCTCTCTCTCTCTCTCTCTCTCTCTCTCTCTCTCTCTCTCTCCCCTCCCCTTCCCTCCTTCTTTCTTCCTTTTCTGCTTCTTCCAGTTTTGGGCTTCTTTTTCTTCTCCTCCTCCTCCTTGTTCTTCAAACTGTCTGATTCGCAGTTGACGCCATGGTCTTATGCCGGCTGACCGGACGTTACAATCCAAGAACTAACTATAATTATTATGTCTTCGGTAGAAATCCGAGGAATAGAACAGTATGAATAGTTCCAACGGGTTCATTTCCAGGGATCTTAACATGTTCCCAATGAATCTCCACGTGAAATGGCTAATAGCGAATTTTGTCGTTGTTGTCTTTTAATTAACTCTGCTATAAAGTACATCACTGAATCAGGCCATTTGAAACATTCGCGCACAGTGTGCTCCGAAAGAGTCTATGCTTAAAGGTTTATAGACTTTGCAGAGCAACCAAAGGTCACATGGGTTACCCGCATCAAATCTTTAATCTGCTGAAACGGTGTTTGGCACATGTGGCTCTGGCTGCGCTCATGACGTCTCAGTTCTTCTGTGACAGTTTTGTTCGGAGTCCTGGGACGACCGACTTTCCCTGTAGACTACCTCTTTTAGGTCAGAGGTTCACGAGGACAAGTTGGTAATTAGATTTTAACGCACGTGCGCCCGCACTCATGCACACACACACACACACACACACACACACACACACACACACACACACACACACACGCACGCACGCACGCACGCACGCACGCACGCACGCACGCACGCACGCACGCACGCACGCACGCACGCACCACACACACACACACACACACACACACACACACACACACACACACACCCCACACACACACAACACACACACACACACACACAAACACACACAACACACACACCCCACAACACACACACACACACACACACACACACACACACCCCACACACCACACACCACACACACCACACACGACCACCACGCACACGCACACGCACGCACGCACGCACCACGCACGCACGCACACGCACGCACGCACACAAGGCGTACGTAGACCGACGATGGCACTTCAAAACGTTCTCGTACGATCAAGCACGAATCACCGAAAACTCCCATCCTCCACTTAGTTTATGTAAAACTAGGTCTACCGACGATGCCCAACCAAAATGTTTCTGTGCGATCAAGCACGTCACCGGGAAAGACTCTCCTGGGATAACGTTGTAGGATTTGGAGAGACAGGTAAACCTAGGGGCAGGGCTACTGAACACGAAGCCAAAATTTTGACTGATAGGGATAGGACTACTGTGAGGGATAGGACTACTGTGAGGGATAGGACTACTGTGAGGGATAGGAGGGACAGGACTACTGTGAGGGATAGGACTACTGTGAGGGATAGGAGGGATAGGACTATTGTGAGGGATAGAACTACTGTGAGGGATAGGACTACTGTGAGGGATAGGACTACTGTGAGGGATAGGAGGGACAGGACTACTGTGAGGGATAGGACTACTGTGAGGGATAGGAGGGATAGGACTACTGTGAGGGATAGGACTACTGTGAGGGATAGGAGGGACAGGACTACTGTGAGGGATAGGACTACTGTGAGGGATAGGAGGGATAGGACTACTGTGAGGGATAGGACTACTGTGAGGGATAGGAGGGATAGGACTACTGTGAGGGATAGGACTACTGTGAGGGATAGGAGGGATAGGACTAATGTGAGGGATAGGACTACTGTGAGGGATAGGAGGGATAGGACTACTGTGAGGGATAGGACTACTGTGAGGGATAGGAGGGATAGGACTACTGTGAGGGATAGGACTACTGTGAGGGATAGGAGGGATAGGACTACTGTGAGGGATAGGACTACTGTGAGGGATAGGAGGGATAGGACTACTGTGAGGGATAGGACTACTGTGAGGGATAGGAGGGATAGGACTACTGTGAGGGATAGGACTACTGTGAGGGATAGGAGGGATAGGACTACTGTGAGGGATAGGACTACTGTGAGGGATAGGAGGGATAGGACTACTGTGAGGGATAGGACTACTGTGAGGGATAGGAGGGATAGGACTACTGTGAGGGATAGGACTACTGTGAGGGATAGGACTACTGATAGGGATAGGACTACTGTGAGGGATAGGACTACATATTAATTCTCACCGTTAAACAGAGCCATTCTTTTCTTCCTGTCCGTACATCACCTTGACAGCCTACACCTGTTACATCTGACGGGGCGATAGAAGTAAATTATCTTCCTCTCTCTTCTTCTTTGTTGAGCCGGTTTGGCCCAGCGGCAAGGTGTAAAGTCCGTTCTTAATTGGGCGAATGTTTGTTCGCGAACCTAGCTGGGACTATTCGGCGAACCTAGTTGATTCTTAATTGGGCGAACTTTTGCTTTGCGAACCTAGTTGGAAGTATTCGTCGAAGCTATATTCGGGGTCCAAAAAGCTTCGCTCATCATGTTCTGGGAACATTCGCCCTATTCGACGAACATTGCCTCTGATTGGCTGAGAGCAGAGCTCTCCTGTGGATGAGGAAGAAATAAAAATAAAAATGGATGACGGTGTCGCTAGGTTCTTCACTAGCTTCTGATGGATTTTGTTTGTTTGTTTGTTGCCGGACTTGTGGGAGGCGCAGCCTTGTCTCAGGGACCCAGAATGAGATAGCAATTAGTTGAATTACCCTGTGAGGGATGATTAAAGTATATTGACTTGACCTGACTTGACTTTAGCCTACATTTTCGATCATGCTGTCTGCTGCGCGTCTGCCGCAAGTTCGGGCCGAAGCTTGCATCTCATTACAAGCCAGTTGAGAACGAAGTAAAGTTCGTCGAACTGTCCGAACCATGTTCGGCGAACTAAAAGTTCAGTTAAGAAAGGAATCATAGTTCGTCGAACTGTCCGAAGTATGTTCGGCGAACAAACTTTCGCCCAGTTAAGAACGGGCTTTATGATGGTAAGCAGAAGGATCTCGGTTCGATTCCGCTTTGGATCTCCACTCTGTTCAACAGTTGTGGTCTGTGGACACTGTCTTGTGGCTTTGTCCCTCACAGTTAATGAAACATTAAAATGGCTCTCATCGCTGCCCATCTTAATGCAGGAGTCATTCTGATGGTGACAGTGTAGCGACAGGTATATAATCTCCCTCTTCCCCCCACCTCCATACCCACTTCCTCTCCTTCTTTCCGTCCCTAATAAACCTTGTGGTTTCTGTGGATGTTAAGCACCAAGTTTACTTACTTCTTCTTCCGTAAAGTGACCTGCATCATATTGCAGATTATGTCACTGTTAGGGGTTGCACAGCAGCTAAAAACAAAACAAAACGAAGCAAAACAACAACAACAAAACGAAAAAACAAACAACAACAACGACTTACTAACACTGACTTTTGAGTGTCCCACCGGCTTTTCACGTCTCTGACTAGGCCAATCCGGTTGCCGTAGCCGTCACCGGGGTCAAACCCCAACCGGCACAGCCCTAGCCATCATCAACACTTACACTTACCGGTGGCGCTTCTCTCTCTCTCTCTTTCTCTCCAACACAAAAAAAGTCACTTACCAGTTTTACTGCATATTGTCTGTCTAATTTTAAAGTTGTAATGTAATTTGACATTGGCGTATTTCTAACAGATACGCTAAGCCGCAGGTTTCGTCATATCTTTCTTAAATGCGTCATCACAGTTCACTGATCTTTAAAATCAGAGGATGTGAAATTATCGATTATGCTGGCAGTTTTTCAGTATTCAAAAATGACGTTGAAAGTGTTCAGTAATAATCTGTCTTGCTTTTGCCACATATTTCATTCAAAAGAATGCTTCTGGAAGGATGCTTCGCACGTCACAAAATCAGAGGTTTTCACTTTTTTTTCAGTATTTGAACAACACAGTGAAATTACTTCTGCTCAAATTTCGTCAAATACAATGAGAAACAACAACAATAACAACAACAACAACAACAACAACAACAACAACAACAACGACACACACACACACACTCACACACACACACACGCACACGCACGCACGCACGCACGCACGCACGCACGCACGCACGCACGCACGCACACACACACACACACACACACACACACACACACACACCAAAACAAAAAAGCAGTAACTGTTACGTTATTTTTTGTGTTCAGTATAAATATCTATTTTGCCCCAGTCACTGAACTGACTTACGCCAGAATGTGTAAGCCTAGCCGTCCCTGCCCTGCTGTCTTCTTCGTAAAAAGGGTACGCCACTGTACAGCTTTTGATGATCAAAGCACTCCAAGTTATGACCTCTTACTGCCCGTTTGATGATCAAAGTACTCCACGGTATGATCTGTCCTTGTCCTTTTAGTGATGCAAGCACTTCACGGTATGATCTGTCCCTGTCCTTTCAGTGATGCAAGTATTCCACGGTATGTTCTGTCCCTGTCCTTTTAGTGATGAAAGCACTCCACGGTATGATCTGTCCCTCTCCTTTCAGTGATGCAAGCACTCCACGGTATGATCTGTCCCTCTCCTTTCAGTGATGCAAGCACTCCACGGTATGATCTGTCCCTGTCCTTTTAGTGATGCAAGCACTCCACGGTATGATCTGTCCCTGTCCTTTTAGTGATGAAAGCACCCCACGTTATGATCTGTCCCTGTCCTTTCAGTGATGCAAGCACTCCACGGTATGATCTGTCCCTGTCCTTTTAGTGATGAAAGCACCCCACGTTATGATCTGTCCCTGTCCTTTCAGTGATGCAAGCACTCCACGGTATGATCTGTCCCTGTCCTTTTAGTGATGAAAGCACCCCACGTTATGATCTGTCCCTCTCCTTTCAGTGATGCAAGCACTCCACGGTATGATCTGTCCCTGTCCTTTCAGTGATGCAAGCACTCCACGGTATGATCTGTCCCTGTCCTTTCAGTGATGCAAGCACTCCACGGTATGATCTGTCCCTGTCCTTTTAGTGATGCAAGCACTCCACGGTATGATCTGTCCCTGTCCTTTTGATGATCAAAGTTCTTCACGGCATTACCTG
>JABMCL010002235.1:470000-477500 GCA_018857735.1 Alviniconcha marisindica | reverse complement strand
CACACACACACACACACACACACACACACACCCGAGAAAGATAAAACAGAAATAGAACGAGGTAATTTGGAAGAACTGAGGGGTGTAATCTAAGCTGTCTGATTGCCGCCTCTCTCCGCTTGAGCTGTCAGTCTTGGAGCCATGGACAGGAGCAAACAAACTGCCGAGGAGGAAGAGGAAGGGGGAATAAACTGAGGACCGGAGGTAGGAGAGAGAGAGAGAGAGAGAGAGAGAGAGAGAGAGAGAGAGAGAGAGAGAGAGAGAGAGAGAGAGAGAGAGAGAGAGAGAGAGAGAGAGAGAGAGAGAGAGAGAGAGAGAGAGAGAGAGAGAGAGAGAGAGAGAGAGAGAGAGAGAGAAAGAGACAGACAGACAGACAGACAGACAGAGACAGAGTCAGAGAGACAGAGAGAGACAGACAGACAGACAGAGACAGACAGACAGACAGACAAACAGGGACAGAGACGGACAGAGACAGAACTCGACCTCAAAATCTTGATTTTAAAAGGATTATAGTTTAGGTTCAGACAAAACCTTTTAACAACTAGCCCTTGCTAAGCTACTGATGAGTACAAAATTACAAGAAGGGAGAGGGGAAGGGAGAGAGAAACAGAAACACGATGAGAGAGAGATAGAGAGGGGGGGGGGGATAATAATAATAATAATAGCAATAAATGGAAACCAAAAGAAAGGAATGAAATAAAATGAAACTAGGCAAAAATGTGACCAACGTATTCTGTCAACAAACAAAACAACAACAAAAACAAAAAAGGGGTTGCCCAAACAGTTTTAAAAAGGATATGAACATTCAGGTATCCATAATATATAGCAGTGGGGTGTGTGTGTGTGTCGAGGGGGTTGGGGGGAGGGGGGTCGGGGGAGGAGGGGGGGGGCCCTTGCCGCACAGTTCCTTTTCAAAACTGGAGCTCATCCCGTTCTCGCATCCACCAACAAGGCCGTTTTCACCCACTTGCAAAGCGCATAAAACTCATTGCTAATCCGTTATTATCGCTGTAACCACCAGCGTCACCTCCAACCTCACACGATCATCTATATTTGGATTTCATCTTCCGCTGAAAGCTTTCCCTGCGAGAGTTATTTGCTCTTGCCCCATCCCGCCACAATGAGAGGTCAAAGGGCGACAGCGCACCGTGGAAAATGCCCACTTTCTGAAAGAGTCGGTAAACTAATTTCATAACAGTTGCAAGTGCCACAACGAGCGACGATTGGGACGAGCAGGGTAAGGTTTCACCCGGTCTGCGCCGATAAAGAACTAATTTTATTCATATTTCATAAAGGGCGCGGAAGCAAGTCCCCAAGCAGGCGCATGCGCTGTGGTGTTGGCCCGCTACTAGCGCCCCCTGAGAGGCAATTTGGGAACCCGGCGCTCATGCGGACAACCGAAACCCCTGCGTCGATGCCATGCCCCTGCAGGCTGCCTGAGAAGGGCGACATTACAAGATAGGGGAGAAAATCAGGGTGCGGGGAACATGGGACCGATTGGGAAAGGTTACAACGAGAGAGAGAGAGAGAGAGAGAGAGAGAGAGAGAGAGAGAGAGAGAGAGAGAGAGAGAGAGAGAGAGAGAGAGAGAGAGAGACAGACAGACAGACAGACAGACAGACAGACAGACAGACAGACAGACAGACAGACAGAGACAAAGACAGAGAGACAGAGACAGAGAGACAGAGCAGAGACAGAGACATAGACAGAAACAGTCAGGGAGAAACAGTCAGGGACAGAGACAGACAGACAGACAGACAGACAGACAGAAGACAGAGATGAACTTACTGCGTTCAATAGATGACCGTGCTAAGTGCAGTCTTCGTGCATGTTATCTGCAAACTGTTTCTGAGAGAAATAGCACACACACACACACACACACACACACACACACACACACACACACACACACACACACACACACACACACACACACACACACACGGGAGTAGGCTACCCATTGAATCTTTCCACACACCAAAGCCTCTTCCAGTACCCGTCCCCCAATACCTTTCACGTCCCCTATTTTAAAAGGCACCCTTTAAATACGAGACAAACTACACACGTTTTTGTTTTAGTTTTTTGTTGTTGTTGCTTTTTTAATACAGCAGCACAAACCTCTCCTCATCAAAAGAACCTATCTACCAGCTGACGATGGAAGAGATGACATGGTGGACCTACCTTCAATATGACGACGAAAAGCATGAAAGGGGTAGACCGACCTTCATTATGACGATAGAAGAGATGAATGGGTTGCACTTTCCTTCAAGATGACAATAGAAGAGATGAAAGGGATGGGACTGGCTTCAAGGTGGCGATGAAAGAGACGAAACGGGAGGAACTATCTCCAAGATGAGGGTAGAAGTGATGAAAGGGGTGGAATTACCTCCAAGATGTCGATGGTTAAATATGACAATGGGAGAGATGAAAAGGGTAAAGAGATGAAAGGGGTGGAACTGGCTTCAAGATAGCGATGGAAAAGATGAAATTCAATTCAATTTAAAAAACTTTAATCATCCCACAACGGGCAATTTTGTTGTGGTCATGACTGGTTCGTAATTTTTTTTAATTTTTTTTAATACATAAAGTTATGCGAACAATACAACAAACACAACACCACCAATTGTGTGGAAAGGGGTGGAACTGGCTTCAAGATGGCGATGGAAGAGATGAAATGGGTGGAACTGTAAGTAAGTAAGTTGGCGTTTTACGCCCAGTCAACCGGTACGGTTATATCAGGGCGAGGGGTGGAACTGGCTTCAAGTTAGCGATGGAAGAGATGAAAGGGGTGGAACTACCTCCAAGATGACGATGAAAGAGATGAAAGAGGTGGCCCTACCTTCCAGATGACGATGGAAGAGATGAGAGGGGTGAAACTACCTTCCAGATAACGATGGTTAATTATGACGATGGAAGAGATAAAAGGAGTGGACCGACCTTCAAGATGACAATAAAATAGACGAGAGGCCTGAACCTACCTTCGAAATGACAATGGA
Organism: Alviniconcha marisindica; assembly: GCA_018857735.1. NCBI lineage: Eukaryota > Metazoa > Mollusca > Gastropoda > Provannidae > Alviniconcha > Alviniconcha marisindica. The sequence continues at coordinate 474,505 of JABMCL010002235.1, read as the reverse complement.
AGAGATGAAAGTGGTGGAAGGTGCGGGTAGGGTGGTGGGGGGGGGGGGGGGGGAGTGTTGGATAATTCACTTGGCGCACAAGAACAAGCGACTACTCGCGCAGCATGTCAGTCATTGCCGGTAATAGCAGAAAGATGATTTATGAGTCACAGAAAATCGGCAATAATCACTTGACGCATTCATGGCTAATTTCCTCTCTCCGCCATAAGGAGTCACGTGACTCGCTGATTGGATCATGACTCGCCGAAGTCCCACACCCCCCAAAAAAAAACTCTCCTTCCTGCCTCCCCTTGTCTCACCTCTTGCCTCCTGTCCCCCCCTCGCACACGCACTTGCACGCGCCAATGTTCGCACGAGCTCCTCACGCGCATGTTTCGGAATATTCGACGCGTGCTTGTCACGTGTTGTAAAATCTGGCGTCAAAATTATGACGTTCGATGGACACTGAAGAAAAAGTTTGAAATACATTCACAGCGAGATAGTTATAAGCATGTGTGGGGTAGGCTATATAACATGATTGATGCGATACGGTTTGTAAGGGTTTATCTTCCCGAATCTGGCATTTAGAAGGAGAAAAAGTAGCAAAAGTGTATGGACTTTTCAGCTGTTATTATAATTATGCATGTATAAAACCGCCTCGATATGGAAGATAATGATTTTCTGGATTTTCAACCAGTCCGAAAATTTTACAAATTATCGGCTTTTGACTCCCTTCTCCCTGTCTTTCTCTCTGTCTCTCTGTCTCTGTCTCTCACTGTGTGTGTCTCTCTCTCTGTATGTATCTATGTCTCTCTGTCTGTCTGCGTCTGTCTGTCTCTCTGTCTGTCTCTCTGTCTGTCTGTGTCTGTCTGTCTGACTTCTCTCTCTGTCTCTGTCTATCTCTGTGTCTCTGTCTATCTGTCTCTGTCTGTCTCTCTGTCTCTGTCTGCCTCTCTGTCTCTGTCTGTCTATCTGTCTCTGTCTGTCTTCTGTCTGTTGTCTGTCTGTCTCTGTCTCTGTCTCTGTCTCTGTCTCTGTCTCTCTCTCTCTCTCTCTCTCTCTCTCTCTCTCTCTCTCTCTCTCTCTCTCTCTCTCTCTCTCTCTCTCTCTCTCTCTCTCTCTCTCTCTCTCTCTCCTTATTCACATCTGCCGTTGTAACTGACCACAGGCCACAGAGCAAATATGTCTTTGATTGGACTTGACTCTTTGTCTTGTCAACGTACCAGCTGATTTGTGCTGCAGGCCATCGAGGGCAGACATCAGACACGGACATGGAAATAAACAATCATCAAAATCTATCAAGTCTGCGAGACACGACTCGCAGACGCCGCCTGCGTTGCTTGTGCTATGACGTCACGGTTGTTATGGAGACACGTGACAGACGCGGGCTGTTATTACCATGTCCATTGGCCGCCCTCTTTGTCGCGCCTGCGCAGTCGCCCTGGCGGGGCGTCTGGCTTTTTAAACAATACGAGAAATTCGTCGTCGGAATGACACAAATGCGAACTTTCGTCGTGATGTCTACCCACACTTCTGACAAAGTTCAGCTAAATGAATAGTGATTTGGGGCACTGGGATAGTAAGCAGATGGTACCAACACAGTATGACGTCTCCCGGAAATGAGATAAGTCGCAGAAAATCAATAGGACACACAGAAACTGCGTTTTTATTTTCAGATTTTCTTGGGGCTGTCAAACGTCAAAGCTGACCCTTTTATTTTCACAGTGAAATAGCACTTAGTTGTGAGTTGACTTCAGTTCATGCGGTTGCAGATGGTTTCTGGCCGCTCTGAAAAACCCATATGCGCTCCACCCCGTCTCCCTATATACCGCGAATTTCCCCAATAGTGTTTTTGAAACAGTTCCAACGCCGATCTCGTTTGCTATGGTCCTGTTTCTCCCTTTCAAGGTATAGATCGCCGACCTCTCCCCTTCGTTCTGCACCTCTCTCCTACAGGCGATTAACTGTGCGACGCTTTTGGGCTTTGTGTCTGCAGGTAGTGTCTCAAACTCCTCAACACTTCCTATCTTTCGAGACACATGCCATTCATGGTGGTTTCTTTGTCTGTCTGGGAAAGGTAGCTTCAAAATACGTCTTTGTCGTGTGTGTGTGAATGAGTGCGTGCGTGTGCGTGTGTGCGTGCGTGCGTGCGCGCATGCGTGTGTGTGTGTGTGTGTGTGTGTGTGTGTGTGTGTGTGTGTGTGTGTGTGTGTGTGTGTGTGTGTGTGTGTGTGTGGGGTGTGGGGTGTGTGTGTGTGTGTGTGTGTGTGTGTGTGTGTGTGTGTGTGTGTGTGTGTGTGTGTGTGTGTGTGTGTGTGTGTGTGTGTGTGTGTGTGTGTGTGTGTGTGTGTGTGTGTGTGTGTGTTCTCCATTACTTATGCTTTTTTGGTCAAAGACAACATATAAGAGGATTAGAGGTCTATAATCCTCACACATAAAAAGTTAAAAAGAACGCTTACTTAATATAGATTTTCAGGGTAAGCCCCTTTCTCAAGCGGCAACAAAACAGTTAAACGGTGAAAAATGAAAATGTAGGCTACTTAACACTGGACATCAACACCACAACCGAAAGCGGTTAAGTATCCTAAATGTCCATTTTTCACCGTCTAGCTGTTGTTTTGCTGCTTGAGAAGGGGGCTTAACCCAAAGAGTCCCGCCTTGTGGATTGTCATATTTAGCCTTTTAACCTTTTGAGCGTTTAGATCTTGTTTAAGAACGCTAGCAGTCGTTTTTGTTTCAGATTTTTTTGTTCGATAGACTGAAGGCCTCACGCTGCGGTTCTCAGGCTACTTTAATTTGTTTTGTTTATGTTCTGTTTTGTTGCTAAAACTGCTTTATTTTTTACTTATTTTCTTCGTCTAATAGATAAGGACAGTACGCGTAGTTCACAGTTTTTGTTATGGAGTTTGTGTTTTTTGTGTGTCTTGAACAAATCTTCGTTTGCTCCATACTATTTGCATGTAAAAACCAGCGAACTAACAAACAAAACGTAACGCCATTTCGTAATATAAACGCATTATGGCCTTTCTGTATTTGTCATTCAGGGAGCGTCAGAATTATCCTCCGTGAACCATTTTTAACATTCTTCAGTCTCTTCGTTCCATTTTTTATCATGTATCATTTTCTTTTGCCTCAAATACAGCTGGACAATACAGATAATAAATCCATGAACATTATGTCGGCCGAAAAACTGTTTACTGGCGAAAACGTGACAGTAACAGTGTCCTAGCTGGTCTGCCTAGAACTGAACATGCATAGCACCCAGACCGTTTCTTCTCTACCGATGCGTTCTATTGTTCGGGGGAAAAGAAAAAGTGAGTGAGGAAGGGGGGTGGCGGGGGGTGGGGTGGGGGGAATGGAGAAGTCGTGGAGTGGGTGGGGTGGGGGAGGGGGAAGGGTCAGGAGGACGTAGGGAGGGGGAAAAAGAAGTGTCGAAAGGGGACGCCATCCTAGACCCCAGAGCCCATTAATCCTTAATTAGCTGCCCTTTACGTGATGAAAGCTTTCCAACGGCGGGCTGTTTTAATCGGCGACCTATTTATCGGTCGTGCCGATCCGGGGACAAACTGGCCAACAAGCCCCGAGCAAGAGGCAGCAAATCGCTGGCTGCATGGATGTGATCACGTCTGCAGGCCACCACGGGAGGGGACATATCAAAGAGTGGGAGGAGAGCTGGGAGACAACTTGTTTGGCGGTGGGGCATCTTTAGGGTTCTTTTGTGCCTGGCTCTTGCGTGAGGAACCCTTATCATCTTCATTGGTCTTGTCAACATCGTTTTCTTGGGTCATTTTTCCCTCCTGTTCTCCTGAATTAATGTATAAAAAAAAAAAAACTCTACCCCCCCACCCTCCTTTGCTCCCTCTCCATCCTCTTCCTCCCTCTGGGTCGAGCATGGTTTGATATGGATTTAAGCCCTCGTGGTTCGTTGCTTTGGTGGTCGCTGGTGGACGCTTGGTCTTGGTGGATCCTTCTTTCTCTGGTCTGGTCTCAGCTCTTGTCGTTTTGCTTCAACTTCAAGGCGACGCGGAAAGCGTTATTTGACCAAGCGATGTGCAGCAGCTGTAGGAATTTGCTTCTAAGTCTTTGTCTAGTTTTACTGTCTGGCATTCACACCGCTTATTCACATGCGAGAATTTGATATGGGTAGTATACAGCAGTTCCGTATAGAAGAGACTTCGTATTGTTTGTTTGTTATTTGTCAGCGTTCTTCAGCTGAAACTCTTAAGGTTGAATGCTGGTTGAGATAGTAGCGTGGGCTACCATGTTCAGCGCATACAAACACACACACACACACACACACACACACACACACACACACACACACACACACACACACACACACACACACACACACACACACACACAACACACACACAAAATACACAGCGCACACTACATACACACGCACGCACGCATGCACGCGCGCCACACACACACACACACACACACACACACACACACACACACACACACACACACACACATACACGGACACATACACACACACACACACACACACACACACA
>JABMCL010002235.1:460000-462500 GCA_018857735.1 Alviniconcha marisindica | reverse complement strand
GATCTCTTTCAGTAGCGGTAGTGGAGACGTTTTAATTTTGCCTGGGAACCAACCATGAATAATATCGTGAGAAAAAAACTTTTTATTTAAAAAAAGGGGGGGGGGGGGGGAAATCCTTCTTTACGACTCAGTAAGCCTGACTGTTGCTTTGTTTTGTTGTTGTTGTTTTTGCTGTTGCTGTTGTTGTTGTTGTTGTTGTTGTTTACACTTTACACAGAGGGTTAGCGTAATGACAGTAAATAAATATAAACGAAAGATTTAAAATATATATAGCTTTTATGAAATCGGAATAAAAACTCGACAATTTATTCAAAAGCATAAACCCTCAACTTAGCATCATTATAGTTTAGTATTATTATTCTTTCTATCAAGGACTAGGTTCTGTCAGAGCGTTGCAAGTCCTGCAAAAATAAATATTTATATTTTCCAAACTCTGCACAGTGTTTATCCCGTGTTTACAAAAGCGGGCAGTTCTTTAGGGGTGGGCTTGTTCATGGTCACGATAATGTTTTATTTTGTGTAAGCTTCACATTTTTGCACCTGCACGCTGTACTTAAACGTTCCGATCCAGGTTTTGTCTCGGGACAAACTTTTGTGGAAAATCAAACACGTTTTTAATGGGGGAGAGAAAGTGCCGGTGCTCCTTCTGTTTCATTCCCCCTAATAAAAAGAGGCCCTGGGTTTTAAAGTGAGTTGTGCGGCCCTTTGCTAGCCCTAGGTGGTCCGAATGTGCCGGGTTATGGACTGAGGTTAATGCTACAAATCACTGCGTGTCCTGGTGCTCAGTTAGATAATAATATCTATGTAAAAAAGAAACAAAGAAAATCTTCCGTATGCAGGTTCCAAGACAGCTGAGACAGACCGAGGGTATGGGGGAAATGAGGGAATGAGAGAGGGAGAAAAAGAGAGAAAGTGAGAGAGAGAGAGAGGGAGAGAGAGAGGGGGGGGGGGAGAAAGAGAGAGAGAGTGGGAGAAAAAATGGGAGAGAGCGAAAGTGTCAGAGAGAGGGAGGGAGAGAGAGAGGAGAAAGAGAGGGAGAAGGAGAAAAAGAGAGAAAGGGATGGAGGGATCGAGGGAGGGATAAAGAGAGACGGAGAGGGGTGAAAGTCGGAGAGAGAGAGAGAGAGAGAGAGAGAGAGAGAGAGAGAGAGAGAGAGAGAGAGAGAGAGAGAGAGAGAGAGAGAGAGAGAGAGAGAGAGAGAGAGAGAGGTTGCAAGGGAAAAGAAAGACAGACAGAGAGAAACTAAGACAGACAGATATAGGCAAACACAACTGACAAAGAGACAGAGATCACATCAATGGCGTTAACAGAACAGAGAGAGAGGGAGAGGGAGAGAGGGAGACAGGGAGAGAAAGAGACAGGGGGTCGGGGGAGACAGTGACAAAGAGACAGGGACAGACAGAGACAGATACACAGGCACACAGAGACCGACACCTCGAATACCAGCAGCACAGCAGCGGAAGGAACAATAACAGAATTAAGACCAATCAGCAAGCAACAACAACAACAACAGAATTAAGATAAATCAGCAAGCAACAACAACAGAATTAAGACCAATCAGCAAGCAACAACAACAACAACAGAATTAAGACCAATCAGCAAGCAACAACAACAGAATTAAGACCAATCAGCAAGCAACAACAACAACAACAGAATTCAGACCAATCAGCAAGCAACAACAACAACAGAATTAAGACCAATCAGCAATCAACAACAACAGAATTAAGACCAATCAGCAAGCAAAAACAACAACAGAATTAAGACCGATCAGCAAGCAACAACAACAACAGAATTAAGAACAATCAGCAAGCAACAACAACAACAGAATTAAGACCAATCAGCAAGCAACAACAACAGAATTAAGTCCACTCAGCAATCAACAACAACAGAATTAAGACCAATCAGCAATCAACAACAACAGAATTAAGACCAATCAGCAAGCAACAACAACAACAGAATTAAGACCAATCAGCAAGCAACAACAACAACAACAACAGAATTAAGACATTGCGGATGTCTGTCGTCGAACTCACCGCACTCAGTCACCCCACAGAACTGAAGCCAAGGCAGCATTACCATCAACATGATGTAGAGACCATCAAACCCTTTGATGTCTGCCAAGCGGAACACCCGAAGGACGCCGACCTAACGGTCCACTCTCGCTTCCAAACACGCGTGAGGATTCTGTCAACCGTTGATGCACCCGAACTGCGCATGCCTGGCCCGCCCCCTCGCGGTGACCTGGGCAGAGACCCGGATTACCGTTTAATTGATACTTTCACTTGAAAAGATTTGGCCTTTTTAACCAGGTTAAGTGACGGACACCTCTGTAGGCAGGTGGTCGAATAAAAGCAACACAAAGAGGCTCAAATGAGAGACGGTGGTCACTGATCTTGCCTTCTTCAACTTTCTTCTTCTTCTTCTTCTTCTTCTTCTTCTTCTTCTCTCTCTCTCTCTCTCTCTCTCTCTCTCTCTCTCTCTCTCTCTCTCTCTCTCTCT
>JABMCL010002235.1:445000-457500 GCA_018857735.1 Alviniconcha marisindica | reverse complement strand
CCACGCCCCATTCATTGTTTTCCCCATACGTCTTATTAGTGATACTACACAATCCACAGGCAAACCTGGGATGATATCTTTCTTTCTCCTTCGAACTCTGAGGACGAAGAAACAACAAACAGCCCATGCATGTTTGTCGGGCTGACTTCTGTTTAGGCTGGTGCGACTCAATGATCTAGAAATTTACCGCCAAAGCAACCAGAGGACGCTGACAGCTCCGCCAAGGAAAAGGAAAAATGGATTTCATACATGAAAAATACGATGACAGATTCCAAGTCCTGCAGACTCCACGGGGAAGAGACGGGGTCACAGCGAGACAGAGAGTGCACCACCGACAGGGGAGAGAACGCACAGCCATCAGAAAGACATTGAGCCTCGTTCGGGCCGTACCGGAAATTAACGTGACCTGGAGGCTACCACCTCGCGACAGCGGTTTGTCTCTATTATTTCTCAATTTGAAAATATTGAATACCCGCTGCGGTTTTCCAGGATGATTCTAGATTTGATGCCGCGTTTTTCTTCTCTCTTGTGTTGATGTGAACACAGATACTAATGACGTGAATCTAAATTTCGTCACTTGTCTCTGTCTTTTTGCTTCTCTGAATTCATTTTGTCCTGACTGTTGGAACCCTGAAGCTTTCCGTCTAAGCAGCACTTGTGGAAATGATAAGGTGTATATTTTATTCATGTTTGCTCACGATGAAAAGTGTTCTTTTCTTGTGCTTCTTGGTTAGATATGTAGTTAGTTAGCTGCTATTTAAAATGTTTGCTCCAGATAAAAAATAAAAAAAAATCTTGTTCATGTTAGTTGGAGATGTAGTTAGTTGCTATTTAACATCTTGTCCATGGTATAGGGAGTAACATGGCCAAAGGTGGGGCGAAAATATCAAACACAGCTTTTTTTAAATCAACTACATTAAAAAGTGACAAATAATTCCTCAACAGCAGCGTACGTCTACACACCCTCCACTTCCTGTAGGATTAATCAGCAGACAAGTAAAGCTGAGTCATTGTTTATGACACACATCACAACATGGTTGAAGAGGAAAGGAAAAAAAGTTGAATGACCCAGAAACGCAGACGTCAGGAAGAATTCTTAGCAGTAGTCAAGGCGCCAAAACGGTCTAGTCTGACCGGCTCCAGGTTTACAACAGAGAACTTTTGAGAGATCTGGATCCTCGTCAGAGAGAGCCTTACTTTCTGTTACCATGGTTACCACACCCCTGGGCTGTGGGTACGTTGGACATGTACAAACGTATTGTATCAAACTAAACATATATGAAAAGATCCAAATTGTTCGTACGATATTGCTGCTAATAAATGTGTTAAGTTTTTTATGTATGCATCATTAGAATTCATTTGGATTGTTCGGATAAAATTTAATGCGTCCCATAGAAATAATGTTAATGTTAATGTCTTGCCTTTATAGCCAGTAAGCTATAAAATTGAGCGGATCGCATATTAGTCGCACAGGTTTGTTGGTGTTCCCGTTAACTTTGCATTGTAACGAAGAAAAAAGCGAATTATTGCTGCCGAGAAAGAACAAGTGGTCAGGAAGAAGAACACAGCTATTATTTCGAAACGTCGAAGTGTTTTGTATCCTGTCTTTCGGTGAGTACCTTTTCCTTGTTCTTTGCCGTTTATATTGTATCGTTATTCTAGATCTCGAATAAATCCTTGTTTAAAACATTGAAGCATTTGTAGACCAATGCTATCAGTTCTGTTCTTTTGTTTGTCCGATTTTTGTTTCATGTACTGTTTATGCATGCTTTGCGCACGCGCACGTCAAGGGTAAAAAACAAAACAAACAAATCCTTTGTGACCTGAATAAAAAACGAGATGTGGTGTTAAATTCTGTTTTCATTTTCGTTGTTGCTTCTTTCTTCCTGAGAATGGGCAACCCTCCAAAACTCCACAGCGATTACAGCTCCCTTTCTTTATATCTTCCTCCCTTCATCTTGCATTTTATAGCTCGTACACACGATACAACAGATCCGGACGCCATCGACGCTGAGAAGAGCTGAATGTTGGTGAGACAAATACAATAAAGGGTGCTGTTCTTGAAGTCAGCATCCCATGGCCAAGAAAGAGAGACAACCCAGCGAACACGGTCACCAAGAAAAGCTCAGCGACAGCGGAGATTCCTTCCCACGACAGCTATTCTGCAGGTACGGCCTTACTATATACACCAAGAAAACGAGAAGCCAAGAAAAGCTAAAGCGCGGTGGATGATACACTTCGGAGAGAGCTATTCTCGGAAGCACCCTACTACCCCCTCCATCCTCCCTCCCAAACAGGAGCAAAGAAGCGAAGCTGATGGAGAAATGATTGAACCCAGAGACACCGGAGGGATCACCTTGTGCGACGCAAGACGACTTCAAGTCTAGCCCCCGTCATCCACAGTCTCTGTTTGATTGCGTCCACGGAAAAATAATAGCGGGACCGTGCCTCCCAACTCGAGACCCTAACTCGCAGAAATTTGAATTCTTAACAGGCTAGTTAGTCTTCATATTCCGCGCAGCTGTCGGCAATGTATTAGTAAATTGCTTCAGCTGCCCCCAGAGTCGGCGGAGGTGGACTGGGGAAGGTCTCCATGTGGAATTTGTCTCTGGGAACTGTCCTTGTCTAATTGTCAACCCTGCATAGAGAAAAAGGCGCGGCATCCTTGATCTGCGAGGAATTAAACGCCTCTGCGGTGGAGACTCTGTTGGGGATCTGATGGCAGAAAAATGGTCCTGATTACGGCGAAGCATTTACATGATTCCAAATCAACGGTGATCGCTCTTTGAATTGCTCTGGTGTGATTTGAATAGTAACCTTTCGTGGTCGTTTTTCTTTTTTCTTTTTTTTCTTTTTCTTTTTTTCTTTTCTTCTATTTTTGGTTTCCTTCTTCCTCTTGTTCTTTATTCTTCTCTTCATGGCAGCACCTTTTCGTTTAATCTGATTCGATTTTAAACTCTTGTTCTTTCTCTCTTTGCGTTAGAATTTAATTAGCTCCCACGTCTGCAGTAGAAAATCGGGTTGTGTGAGTAAAAAGGAGGAACCTGCATTGGTTGGAGATGCATCTGGGGTATCTCTTTCTTTTTTTCTTTTTTTCTTCTGTTTTCATGTGGCGAAAAGGTCGATTTTTTTCAGTATTATGTAATTTCGACTGTTTCATTCCTGTTAGCAGCCATAGGTGCTTCGACAGTATCTCGCTTTTTGTTGACGTTTCCTTTTTTCTTTTTCTTTTTAACAAACCAAAAACGAAACAAATAACAACAATAACAACAAACAACAAAAACAACCACAACATACACACACACACATACACACACACACACACACACACACACACACACACACACACACACACACACACACACACACACACACACACACACACACACACACACACACACACACACACACACACACACACACACACCACACGCACGCACGCACACACCACACACACACACACACACACACACACACACACACACACACACACACACACACACACACACACACACACACACACACACACACACACACGCACACACGCACGCACGCACGCACGCACGCATGTACGCACGCACACACACAGAAGGAGCAGAAGAAAAAAAACCATCAACTATAATTCTCGACTTCCAATCGCGGTGCACGGTACTGGTACAAAGTATGTTGCACTGTTTCATTTTGACCTCTCCTTCGTCCTGATGTGACCCTGTGCGGTTGAAGGGACGTTAAAATCCATTTATTTATTGGGTGGAGGGGGGGCGGGGGGGGGGGGGTGGGGTGGAGAGAGAATGGGAGAAAGAGAGGGAAGCGAGGGATTGCGAGATTGTGTGTATGTGTGTGTGGGTGTGGGGATGTGTGTGTGCGCGTGTGTGAATGCAGGGGAGGAGGAAGGACAGAGTGAGATATGTAATTAAATTAGGTTGTGTATTGTTGTAATGTTTCATGCATAGCGCTTTGAGACTCACACATACAATCATAGAGGGATTCGGCGTATTACTATTAGACATGCATTTATTATGATCATTATTAACTAAATAACCTTCTTCCCCACCGTCCCTAGCGCTCTAGTAAGTAAGTAAGTAAACATGGTGCTTAACGTCCACAGAAACCGTACGGCTTATTAGGGACGGGGAGAAGGGGGGGAAGGGGGTATGGAGGTGGGGGGAGAGGGAGATTATATACCTATCGCTACACTGTCACCACCAGAATGACTTCTGCATTAAGATGGGCAGCGATGAGAGCCATTTTAATGTTTCAGTAGGAAGTGATGGACAAAGTCACAAGACAGTGTCCACAAACCACAACCTTTTTGAAGAGAAAGGAGAGCCGAAGCGGTATCGAACCGAGGTCCTTCCGCTTACCAGCCTAGCGCCTTACCACTAGGCCAAACCGGCTCATGAATCCAGCTCTCTGCACACATTTGCCCTGATATAACCGCACTGGTTGACTGGGAATAAAACACCAACTTATTTCCTACTCTGCACACAGACAACTGTTTGTTTTCGCACACGAGTTTTCGATGTGCTGAACGTGTTCTTCAGAGACTGTTTTAGTATAGTTAAACAGCACTGGTACTGAATCGGGTAAAAGGTTTTGTACATTACCTGCTGAGGCATTCGTCCATTACAATCACAAATGAACCTCACGAAGGATTTTGTTGGGTCTCTATGGCGTAGTTTTCAGCCATGAAATTAGGCACACACGCGCTAGTGTGCTCGAATGCATACACACCCAAACACAACAGAACGCTACACTATACTACACCACACACACACACACACTCACTCACTCACCACACACACACACACACACACAACACACACACACACACACACACACACACACACACACACACACACACACACACACACACACACACACACACACACACACACCAAACAGCACACACACACACCACACACACACACCAAACACAACAGAACGCTACACAACACACCACACACACACACACACACACCACACCACACACACACACACACACACACACACACACACACACACACACACACACACAACACACACACACACACACACACACACACACACACACACACACACACACACACACACACACACACCACACACAACACACACACACACACACACGCCCATGCGCAAGCACGCGCAGCGACGTACACACGCAGCTATGACACACACACACCCACACACACACAATCACCACACCACGCACACACACCAAATCACTGACCGGTTCCGGCCGCATAGGCCGATCACAGTCTTCCCTTCCCGGCCCTTCCCAAATCCTGACCGGATTCCAAAGGGATGGACGTCAAAGATCTCCGGCGATTACTTGTCATGGGCAAAGTATCCAATGCTGCCAGGTCTGAGCATGAAAGATCCATGACGTCAGGCTTGGAGGAAATAACCCTCACACCCGAAAATGAAGGCTGCTGTCTCCAGAACCATATCAGATCCACAGAAGCGGAGATGGGGTGGGTTCGGGGGTGGGGTGGGGGGGGGGGGAGGCGCGGGAGACCCTATTCCACATATTCCCGATACTGCGCTTAAAAGAAAGGAGATGAGGTGGGGGGCGGAGTGTAGTTTTAGTTAGTTCTTGGATTTTAATGACATCAGCGGCACGCGCACATCGTCGCCTGAAGATGATCCTGAAAACGTAGAGGTTTTGAATATTATCCATACATTGTCGGGAGGGAATAATAATAATAATGTACACTTATCATGCGATCATCAACTCCCTGAGCGCTCACATCATCCATATTAACCTAAATACAATATTCAATGCACACTTAAAGGACAGTCCTACCAAAACAATTTATATAAGGCATTATATACACACACACACACACACACACACACACACACACACACACACACACACACACACACGCACACACGCACGCACGCACACACACACACACACACGCACGCACGCACGCACGCACGCACGCACGCACGCACGCACGCACGCACGCACGCACACACACTAACACACACACACAGAGCAGTATCGTCGTTGTTGTTTTCCTGATTTTGAATCGAAAGGTAAGTCGCCGAGAAGCAACCAGATTGCACGTGTATTGCTAACAGGAAAAGGGAACAAGCGAGAGCTATAAAAGTCAGCTGGATTTTGCTGGATTTCATGCGTTTCAAGCCACCATCCACCCCCCCCCCCCACTCCCCCCGTTCCTGACCCCTGCCCCATCCGCCATAAAATAAGTAAAATAAACTTGACAAAATTCAAACCCAAAGCCTGTTAACCACCAACCAAGTAACACCAATGCAATGAAAGAAGAAATATCACCCCCCCCAAAAAAAAAATAATAATAATATATATATATAAAATAATAATAATAATAATATATATATATTATAATAATAATATCAAAATTAAACAATCACAAAGCAAGCAAGCAACAACAACCAGCAACAACAACTGAAATAATGCACCAAACGAACAAACGAAATATCAAACTTAAAACCCAGGAACACACACACACACACACACACACACACACACACACACACACACACACACACACACACACACACACACACACACACACACACACACACACACACACCAAAAACAATTATGAGAGTTTCGTGTGACAGCTATCACCAAATACATAAGCAAGCGACGAATAAAACAATGGCCTCATACACACATGTACGCTGTTAAGAACTGGACATTAACGTCTAAGGCGGACTGGCGGGGGGAGGGTGGGGGGGGAATGCCTCTTTCAGATATTTTAGTAAGTACATCCTAGCGATTTGACTACATATCAGAAGGCTTGGTCTTGTTTCACTTTTTGTCGCGCAGAATATTTATTTATTTAGAATTGCCGGTGGATGTGTTTTGCATTTCGTAATAACACACGTCTTCTCCTAACTGCTGTAAGCAAGTCCATAAACATGAAATACCCCTTCCCTTTACCACCTTTCCTACCTTGACTAAAAAATTATAATAAAAAGATACACAGTACATTACAGTATATACATATAACCAAATACCCAAATGCATTTCAAAGACCTCCCCTCTTCCTCCATACAAGGTCTGGAACCCTTTGCATTATGCAAGACAAGTGTCTAACCTTGCATTTGACATTTTTCTTCTGTCAAGAAGACAGGAACCTTTTCCGCCAGGAAAGGAACCTTGGGGGAGCCACAGCGAAACTCTAGTGGTTTGTGTCCCACTCAAAATTCATTACAGCCGACACGGGGTTCAGTGGATGGATCTGTCGCCCACTGAACCGAGGTCCGGGGTTCACATCCCTGGGACGACAGTCGGGTCCAATTCCTGGATCATTTGCATTTTTGTCAGTTGTCCTGTCTGCCTTGTGTGACCTTTCTGATGTCACCACTGTCTCTCCTCAACCGTCCCGGCCTTTTTATGGTTTCTGTTCCTAATTTTGTTTGTCTCTTCTTCTTCTTCTTCTTCTTGGTGCAGTTGGCGTCTTAATCATGGTCATAATGATGAACGTGTTGATCATCGTCATCTGCATTCATGATCTGTTTTATTTTTGTTATCTGAAAAACAGGCCATGACTATGATGATGATGATGATGATGATGATGATGATGATGATGATGATGACGACTTCAATGATGGTAATGAAATTATACTTTTTCGTTCACCCTGATATGACTGACGTGGTTGACTGGGCTTTCAAATAAAACAATTAAATTCCTTCCCTTCTTACTTTCTTTCTCCTCTTAATGATCGGCATTATCACAAACATACTTTTCTGTTCTTTTCATCCCTTTTAATTTAGTTCAACAGTTTATAGTCATTATGGTCTTTTTTTTCGTCCCTCATATTCATGAACGTCAACACCCTTATCACCATCACTGTCGCCACCGTCATCTTTTTGTTCCTCCTTTTCTTCTTCCTCTGTTACATCTCATCAGCATAGCGATTGCTCATAGAGACCCCCCCCCCTCTCTCTCTCTCTCTCTCTCTCTCTCTCTCTCTCTCTCTCTCTCTTCCTCTATATATATATATATATATTTGTATACCATCTTCAACTTTGCATAGGAACCCTTGACCCTGTAGGCGCCAAGCTGGTGGGCACCTTCTCTTCCCGTCGTCAACAATGTCGCCAAGGTGAAGGTAGGGGTCACTCGGTCGATGATGGAGGCAATAGGATCAAGCATCTTTTCTTGGACCGGGGAGATGAGTATTCATGACTCCAAGAACATGTATGAGTGACCAGTTTTTGTGGCCCCTTTGTGGCAAATGTTTGATGTGACATAAAAGCATGCTATCCTCTCCAACAGAAGACGTTTGAAAAATTTCACTTGGCCCTCGAGATGGTGCTTTTTTGTTTGTTGTTGTTGCTTTTTGTGTGTGCTTTTTATCGATAATCAACTTATCAAATTTCAACCTTGCAATTTTTCCCCTTCCAGTGTTAATAATAATGGAAATTTGTAAAGCGCCTACCCCGCAGCTCAAAGCGATGAACAAACATAACACACACAGTGTACATCGATATGGAAAATGTCGTCAGCAATTTAACCAAAACTAACACATAATGTTGACATCAACATCACTTTTCATATTTTCTCATTTGGTAGGAATACCGTGTTCAAGTTCAATGTTGCTTTATGTCCACAGAGACCATAAGGACTATTGGGGACGGGAGGGGGTACCACGGATACATACAATCTACAAATACCCCTCTGGTGGTAGACGTGCAGAGCCCCTGAATTTGACTATGCAAATCTAGCTGTTGGCCAAATCCAGGCCCTTCGTCCATCTTTGTTAAAGTCGGTGATCTTGACATTTTGAAGTTACTAGAAGGAAGCGGTGGGGGCGGTGGGAGGAACGAAGAATGAAACTAAGCATGGTACGTTATTCATGATGTTCTGTCTTTCTTTCATGGTGCTTTACGTCCACAGAAACAATAAGACTTATTAGGGACGGGCGAATGGAGGTGGAGGAAGAGGGAGATTATATACCCATCGCTATGCTGTCACCACCAGAATGACTCCTGCATTAAGATAGGCAGTGATGAGAGCCATTTTAATGTTTTATTAATTGTGAGGGACAAAGTGACAAGACAGTGTCCGCAAACCCCAAGCTTCTTCTTCTTCTTTTTTCTTCTTTTTATTTTTTTGGGGAAGAGGGGGGAGACCTGAATGATGTTGTTGATCGTTTTATATAGCGCTATTCTCCGCTCTCGAGCAGACTCACTGCGCTCTTGTCGCATGTGATTCTAGATGAATAGCTGTAGCTTTTTATAGCGGGTTTTTGAATATTCACCGGAATGATGTACTGACCGCTGTTTGGTTGCTACATGTCGCTGTGGTCTACCCACGCGTTTTAGTTGAAGTGGAAGCCGGACGAGCGTTTTGTGGTCACTTCAATGGACTCCACTTTACTTTAGCTGTGTTTCACTTGAACCATGATTATGATGATTTTTTTTTTATATAGCGCTATTCTCCGCTCTCGAGCAGACTCACTGCGCTCGCATGTGATTCTACATGAGTGACTAGCTTATTTTATAGCGCGTTTTTGAATATCCACCGAAGTGGTGTACTTACAGCGCTGGCATGGCTTCTTCATAGCTTCTGTTTCTTGTCGTAAGTCAATTGGAAACCCCGGTTCTCTGCACGAAGACACCCGTACACTGCATGTCCCATTTCATAATAACCGGAAAGCTGTCGAAAAGCTTCCTCGTTAACAAAATTTCCACTGGCCAGAACTGATCCCCGAGGTTGTCCCGTACTGGGCATCCCTGCATATTCTTGTAGTGGGTATCCCTGCATATTCTTGTAGTGGGTATGCCTGCAGATTCGTGTAGTGGACATGCATGTAGATTCGTGTAGTCGACATGCCTGTAGATTCGTGTAGTGGACATGCATGTAGATTCGTGTAGTCGACATGCCTGTAGATTCGTGTAGTGGGCATGCCTGCAGATTCGTGTAGTGGACATGCCTGCAGATTCGTGTAGTGGACATGCCTGCAGATTCGTGTAGTGGGCATGCCTGCAGATTCGTGTAGTCGACATGCCTGCAGATTCGTGTAGTCGACATGCCTGCAGATTCGTGTAGTCGACATGCATGTAGATTCGTGTAGTCGACATGCCTGCAGATTCGTGTAGTGGGCATGCCTGCAGATTCGTGTAGTGGACATGCATGTAGATTCGTGTAGTCGACATGCCTGTAGATTCGTGTAGTGGGCATGCCTGCAGATTCGTGTAGTCGACATGCCTGCAGATTCGTGTAGTGGGTATGCCTGCAGGTTCGTGTAGTGGGTGGATGTGTCTGCAGATTAGTGTAGTGGACATGCCTGTAGAATCGTGTAGTGGACATGCCTGTAGAATCGTGTAGTGGACATGCCCGCATATTCGTGTAGTTGACATGCACGTAGATTCGTGTAGTCGACATGCCTGTATATTTGTGTAGTTGACATGCCTGCAGATTCGTGTAGTGGACATGCCTGCAGATTTGTGTAGTGGGCATGCCTGCAGATTCGTGTAGTCGACCTGCCTGCAGATTTGTGTTGTGGACATGCCTGCAGAATAAATATCAAAGTGTTGTTTTCTGCACACTGGCGATTTGAAAGCGGCAGAGTTTTAAATGACCAACCCATTGTAAGGTAGGTAAAGAGGTGGTGGGTCAGGGGGATGTGGCCTGGGCGCGTGCATTCTAAAGGCACCGTCACACGCTCTGACCTTGACCGCAGATCGTAGTGGTTGGAATCGTTGTGGCGCGGATGTTTTTGCGGCCACTTGCTGTGTTAATTGCCTACCTGAGTCACTGACCCGCAATGCGTTTTGCTGACTCCACGGGTTTTTCGTTTGTATGTTTATTTGTTTATTTGTGTGTGTGTGTGTGTGTGTGTGTGTGTGTGTGTGTGTGTGTGTGTGTGTGTGTGTGTGTGTGTGTGTGTGTGTGTGTGTGTGTGTTTTCAGATCTATTTATTCATTGAATGTGTGACTGCTGGGTGCTTTTTCCTGTTCTTAATTATCTATCTATCTTATCTATCTATCTTATCTATCTATCTAAGTCTACCTCGTATGTATTCATTTATTCATAGTCTGTTTACAGACGCTTTGGATTTTCTCTGTCTCTATCTCTACTTTGGATTCTCTCTGATTCTGCTTTGCTCTCTCTCTCTCTCTCTCTCTCTCTCTCCCTCTCTCTCCTCCCTCTCTCCTCTTCCTCCCTCCCCCCCCTCCCCCCCCCCCCCCCCCCCCCCCCCGCCGCCCCCGTCTCTCCTCTCTCTCTCCGCCCCCCACATTCTCTCTCCACAACGAAAAGGCACACTCGCTGACTTGTCTGTGGTTTCAACACGTCGCATAGATTGTATCGCGCTTGTCCACAAACAGTCACTAGGGGGGAAAACAACACGACGACGTCCACAAAGTAAGCGTGAAGCTGTGGTGATTTTGCACCAGCATCAACGCCATCGACTGGCTGGAGTGCCCTGGATGAGGGGCGTGCAGTGCTGAACCGGGCAGCTTTTGTCGCCCTCTGATGGACTTCAAGAAGTCACTGCATTAGCTTGGTGTGAGAACTTTAACAGCACCCGAAGCGATGCACGGACAGGAACCGCCCACTCTCCTCTCGCCCTTTATTTTGTTTTATTCATTTTTCGCCGCTTGTGTGTATGAGCTGGGGGGGGGGGGGGGGGGGGTTGGAGGTGAGAGGTGATAGGTAGAGATTTTGTGTGTGGGGGGGGGTGCGTGTGTGTGGGGGGGGGTGTGGTGTGTGTGTGTGTGTGTGTGTGTGTGTGTGTGTGTGGGTGTGTGTGTGTGTGTGTGTGGTGTGTGTGTGTGTGTGTGTGTGTGTGTGTGTGTGTGTGTGTGTGTGTGTGTGTGTGTGAACATGAGAGAGTGTGTGAACGTGAATGTGTGTCTGTGTGTATGTATGTGTGGGTGTGGGTGTATGGGTGTGGGTGAGTGTCGATCTCTCTCTCTCTCTCTCTCTCTCTCTCTCTCTCTCTCTCTCTCTCTCTCTCTCTCTCTCTCTCTCTCTCTCTCTCTCTCTCTCTCTGTGATATAAAATCAGCTGATTTCATAAGATTGTGTGTGTGTGTGTGTGTGTGTGTGTGTGTGTGTGTGTGTGAGAGAGAGAGAGAGAGAGAGAGAGAGAGAGAGAGAGAGAGAGAGAGAGAGAGAGAGAGAGATGATCATGGCCGTGGCCGTTGTGCAAAACAAAAAAGAAAAACAGAAATAAAATGGAACCTTTATTCTTCCGCGTTTGCTTAACTCTTACTCGTTTCATTTTTTAATTTCGTTTTTATTTTTATTTTTATTTCACGGGTCCCAACTTTTCATTCGGAGAGTCAGATCTCTTTCCGATCGTATCCAGAGATGTGTCTCAGATTGCATCGCATCTGATCCTCAGTAATTGGAAGACAAACACGAGAAGAGTGCAGAAGAGTGGCGGGCGGGTTACAGTCAGTCGCCATGCACGCGTTTCCAGCCTGCTCCTTTTTTCCCTTTTCTTTCTCCTTTTTTTCTCTCCAGACAATCGCCGCGTTACAGG
>JABMCL010002235.1:427500-440000 GCA_018857735.1 Alviniconcha marisindica | reverse complement strand
TGAACGACTACTGTCAACCATTTGTCGAGTGCAAGTCGTGATATTGCTTTACTCCATTAATTCATCATTCCTTGGTACGTAGCTGTACGTAGCTGTGAACGGGCCGAGAACCCAGCCAAGAAAATATTGCAGTACCACTGTGAAGGATTTCACACACACACACACACACACACACACACACACACACACACACACACACACACACACACACACACACACACACACACACACACACACACACACACACACACACACACACACACACACACACACACACACACACACACACACACACACACACACACATAGTAAAAAGACGGGATACAAAAAATATCCTTTTGTTGTTGTTGTTGTTACTAGATAGCATTCTTCAGCACACTCTAGCACTGCATGGAACCAGATACGTCGAGGATTTTCATTTATAATTGTTTGTTAGTGTCTTGTCTGTCTGTGTCTTGCTTGGAAAAGGGGTTTACCCTGAAATAGCCTTTGTGTTGTCTAGTTAAAATCAGCGTTCTCTTTAACCTTTGTGTTTTGATCTTTGCAGAGCGGCTTCTTTCGTTGTCCATAATACTCAACAACAGGATCATAATAATAATAATAAGTAATTCTTATAAAGCGCTATTCTCTAACAAGAGTTAAACTCACTGCGCTGTACAAACAATTCATGATAAAAACCACATTAGCATACATTTAAACAAACAGAACCTTAATTATTGTAGTCGACATTATTCTATCTTCTTTTAATTTGTAATTATTATTTATTTAGTTATTTATTTATTATTATTATTATTTTATTGTATTTTATGTTGTTGTTTTGTTTTGTTTTGTTGTTGTTGTTTTTGGGGGGGGCTCGAGGTTTGGGATATAGTATTAATATTGAGACACTGACAAATGTAAACAAGATTTTTTTAAATCATAGCAGTGGAATGTGACGGATAGAGTTTATATGGTGCTGTTGGCTTAGCGTATAAGTTATGGATTCAAACATGAGATACTTACAAACGTACAGTATGTGGGAGGGGAGGGGGGGAACTAGATAGTTAGTGAGTTAGAAGAATATTGGAAGTAAAGTGAAGGGTAAAGCACACTCTTTGACGTTTTTTAATGTACAGAATAGGTCGGGGAAAATCCTGGTGAAGGGGGAAATGGGGGGGATTATGGTCGCTCACGTCGCCAAACTATTAAAATTCCTGTCTTGTTATGCCCTTTAGCCTGCTCAAACTCTGGGTTAAGCACATTCAAGGCAGCAATAACTAAAGGACACAAAACAACACCTGAAGCATGAGACATTTTTGCAGCGTGATTTGCCTGTGTGGCACACCCGCACGCGGAAAACCATCACCTCAAATCACCGCTGTGCATGCAACGTTTGCAAGCGACTTATCGCTTTACATTGTAATGAAACAGAGTGCACGATCCTGCTCTTCACGATTTTTGACTTTATCTATATAGTTTGACTTCAGTCCATGGCAGGCATCGTCAGAAAAGGGTTGGCCTAAAGGGTTGGCTCGGGATCGAGATATTGTGGGTTTGAATCCCAGTTTGAACAGTATCCCCAACACATACACACACACACACACACACACACACACACACACACACACACACACACACACACACACACACACACACACACACGCAGGCACGCACGCACGCACGCACACGCCACGCATACACACACACACACACACACACACACACACACACACACACACACACACACACACACACACACACACACACACACACACTTTTCTACCAAACTAGACCATAAATCGGCTGAAAAACGGCCGTAGGTGTAGGTTGTTATTGTTTTGGTAGTTTGTTGTTATTGTTGTTTGTTTGTTTTTTGTTTGTTTTTGTTGTTGGTCTTTTTTTTCGTTTGTGTGTGTGTGTGTGTGTGTGTGTGTGTGTGTGTGTGTGTGTGTGTGTGTGTGTGTGTGTGTGTGTGTGTGTGTGTGTGTGTGTGTGTTTGGGGTGGTCTTTTTATATTTTGTTGCTGCGATTGTTGTTTCTGTTTGCTTGTTGTTGTTTATTTTTTAATTCCATTCCTCTCGATAGAGCCCGTGCTGCTGCTTCGCTTAGTGTCCCTCTTAAAACTACCTGTCATGCTTGTCAAGATTTGGTAAGTAGAGCAAAAAGGGCGCTGCTGTGTATCATGAGTAAATCATATAGAATTGACTGCAACTCGATTAATGTTTTTGTTTGTGAAGATTTTTGATGCTCAAGTGCAACCTATTGTTCTCTATGGAGCAGAGTTATGGGGCCTGGAAAGTTGCCCATCGGTGATTGATAATGTACATTTGTCTGTTTGGTTTGAAACGTTATTTAGGTGTGGACAGGAGAACCCCAAATGATCTTGTGTATGGAGAAGTTGGAAGGTTTCCTATTCAAAATAATGCATGTGTTCGCTGTATAAGATACTGGTTAAAACTGATGCGCATGGAGGAGCACAGACTGCCTTTGAGAGCGTATAAAATGTTATTTAACTTGGACCAAAGGGGAAAAACTAACTGGGTGACTAATGTTCGTAAAATCTTATGTGCAAACGGCTTTTCTTATGTTTGGGATAATCAGGGTGTGGGATGTTTGAATGCATTTATTAGGGAGTTCAGACAAAGACTTACTGACATTCGATGGCAAGCTTGGGATGACCATGTAAACACAAGTGACAGATTTTCGTTGTACAGACAATTTAAAACATTAACTGGTGTTGAACCCTATTTGATGTTAAATTTAAATAGACACATAAGGTATACATTGACCAGATATAGATTTGGGGTGTCAGACATTAAAGTGCATAGATCAAGGTTTAAAGTTTATAATGCAGATGAACTGAAATGTCCATTGTGCCTGTCGGCTGTGGACAATGAAGTCCATTTTGTTCTATGCTGTCCTGCATTTGATGATTTAAGATACGAGTTAATAGAACCCAAATATTTCAATAACCCATGTGAATTTCGGTTGGCATTGCTCTTAGCTACGCAGAATGAACGCGCCTTGAAAAATCTTGCTTTGTTTGTGTATAAAGCATTCAACAGAAGAAAAACCCTGCTATTGTGTAGAACTTGAAAAAGATAATGATATATATATAAGAATGAGATGAACTAATAATCATGGACAGTATTGTAATATTTTCCTCTACATAGCGTTTCGCTTCGGCTTGTTCATTTGCAACATTCCAACGTCAGCAGATTGAATACTGTGTGTGCATTGCATTACAAGGTTTATTGTGCTTACCCCCCCCCCCCCCCCCCCCCCCCTTCAAATGGGGCTATGGCCTTATTGAATAAAATTTCCGTATTCCGTATTCCATATTAAGGTCAAAAAGGGGGCCCCTCTGGTCCAGCTTCATCAAATTGCACCGTCATACCTGACCCAGAGCCCGTGGACAATGACGTTAGTCCTTTGCGGACGATGTCACCGGCAGGATCGCCAAGACTGTGAGACCGTGACCAGAACGGTCTCGGTTGTCTCGCACCCTACCTGCTCCATGTGCATGACGGATGCGTGGGCATGCGCGGCATGGCCAAGGCAGCAGACGCCAATGGTTCCAGTCGAGGGGTCCGCTTTGGCGGGCGTATGGCGTGGTAATCTGATACGTAAGAGGATCGTCCACGTTTTCGTTCCAATTTTGGCATTGTCTGCCTGCGGGGTTTATTTTCTTTCAGTTAGCCTGAAGCTCAAACGATACCACAACTGTGCAACTGATTTCAAATTATGTCTTCTTTCTTGACAGCTTTATCAGTCGGCGCTATTACTTCATGTTGATAGAAACTTGTGAATAAAATATAACACGAACGACAGTTGCAGGTGAAAGGTGTTTGTGCAACTGTGTCGCTGTGAGCTTACTTTATTGTCGAATGATAGTGATGCGAAAGTGAGTATTTGTGCATACTTGTACTCTTTTGATGACATACGTGAGTGGTTAGAAGATCAAACCACCGGATCTTTTTGCCAAATTTCGGCAGGTTTGCCTCTGACAAACGACGAACGGGGATGCTGCCAGACAGATATTTTGCGAGAAATCATGCAATAACAAAATTATGTGATGCTATATACTCACGTTTGGGAGTTGTTTGAATATCGCCGAGATCGTACGCGAGTAGTAATAAACTAGTACTAATTTTGTGTGTAAGAGTTTTTCCTCTAACACTATTGCTATGCTTTGTACGATTTGGAAATAATTTATTAAAGTCTTGTAATTACTCTGTTTTGTTACAACAAACGTTAGGCTAGTACCACACCACACTTCAAGAACTCAGTTTGAACTTGCTACAGTTAGAAACGACAGACTGGTAATGCTCCAAAATGTGTGTGTGTGTGTGTGTGTGTGTGTGTGTGTGTGTGTGTGTGTGTGTGTGTGTGTGTGTGTGTGTGTGTGTGTGTGTGTGTTGTTGTTGTTGTTGTTGTTGTTGTTGTTGCTGCTATTGTTGATGATGATGACAGTTTTATATAGCGCTCAAGCAGACTCACTGCGCTCTTGTCGCGCGCGCACGTGTGTGTGTGTGTGTGTGTGTGTGGTTGGGGTGTGCGTGTGCGTGTGTGTGTGTGTGTGTAAGTTATAACTTTTGCCCTTGCCAGTCCTCTTTGGTTCTGAGTATCAATTCTTCAGTAACTTCACCACCCGGCCCTTTCCGGATGGTCATTCTAAATTCCTTTCTGTTTGAAACTTGATCAGATAATAACAATAAGACATGTATTTTCTATAGCGCATTCTCCTTGCGAGCTCAATGGCTAATTCAAATACCATGGCATATATATATATATTTTATATAATATATATATATATATAAAATATATATTATTTTTATAATATATTCATTTTAATTAACGCCTTAAATTATTTTCTGTTTTTTGTTTTGTTTTTGTTTTGAGGCAGGTCACCGTTTGTCCCTAATATGTCAACCGACATCCGAGGACATGAAGCTCTACTTCACCCTTTAAGCAGGAGTGTTTGGTCTGTTTTTTCCAGAGTCAGTGGTGACTGTGTAAGGCTTTCTTTCCGAAACTGAGAATTTGTCTGTTTAAATTGTTGTTTTAGGCTAATTTAAGTAACATATTGATGTGTATTTTATTACATTTGTTGATCTGTACAGCGCTAAGAACTCATATAATTGTTAATTAATAACAATATTTTATTTCGTATAGGCCTCAACGGCCTATATAAAATAAAATATTATTATTAATTATTTCTCGTGGTCATGCGTGCAAAAAAGCATCAGATCGGCTTAGCTGCACAGACTAAACGTGTGACAGTGCATGGATGGGGAAAAAAATGTTTGAGAAAATATGACCCACTGCACTGAATGATCAATGAGAATAGTAACTGAATAGATAAAGGTCAATCTTTCTGGATTAGAAAGGCATTGTTCTATTATTATTGCAAGGTAAGTTTGTCGTTGGATTACTAATCTCCAATGCTTGCTGACGAAAGTTTGAAGTACAGGCAAGGCCCACGCTTGCTGACGAAAGTTTGAAGTGCAGGCAAGTAACGAGTTTTTAATGCCCAGTCAAACAACTAGGCCAGAGCTTGCTGACGTAATGAAATAGGGTCGGGGTGAAGCGGCACTGAAGGGCAGACACAGCCTGCAGTGCCGACTCGGGTGTCTTGAAAAGGTCACGCACAGAGCACCTCGTCTCGTGTGTCAGTTTAGTCAAGGTGCCGGCCATCTGGCACGTGCTGCATGCGGCAAGCCACACCGTCACCATGACGACACACACGCACCTGTGACCAATCGACCAACGTCACCCCCCCCCCCTCCCCTCCCCCCCCCCCCCCCCCCCCCCCCCCCCCCCCCCCCCCCCCGCCCCACCCCCGCCCCTTCGCGCCTCTAGCCACGGCAGCGATTAAAGACAGCAGCCTGTTGCACGTGAAACCCTAGCCCGGGGTAACTGGGTCACAGGTTTTGCGAGCTGTGAAGCAGTTTTACCGACTGCAGGGAAATGCTACACGGCCTAACGAGACTGGCCTTTTGTTGAGAGACTGTGGTGAGTGGCTTTTAATACGAGGCCCGCATGCACTTGGTCCGTCGTGGAAAACGTTCCTACTGGACTCGTAAACTAGGTCCAATGTTGCTTTACGTCCACAGAGACCATAAGGACTGGGACGGGGAGCCCAGGACGGCCACCTCGACTTTCACACGGTTCTAAAGCTCTGACGTAAACTCTGGCGTCTGCGGGTGTGCGTGTATATATGGGTCATTCTCCTGAAAACTGGTCAAAATTGTGACATAGAGGGTAAAAATTCAAAGTGTGAATTTTTTAATGCTATTATTTGGAAATGAAAGCTTGACATCTCTTGGTACATAAATACAAAAAATAAATTTACAGGGGTGACAGGAAATTGGTTAATGTGCCGTGTTACGTCATAGGTCCCGTGTCTCGCGTGTTACAGAAGACACCAGAAATGCATGAATAGAGTCGGCTCAGTGGCCAGTTTGACTCTTGCCTTTTTTATTACACAATATTTCCTAATTAATACAGGAATATCTGTTACTTCTGACATTAAAAAAATATATAAAAAATGGTCCTGACTCTTTAACGATTTTGGTTTAAAATGTCTTCTTCGAAGTACAAACATGCACGAAATAGATTACACATTTCTTTTCCTTAGTTTTTTTTTCTTTTTCTTTTTCTTTCTTCCCCAAAGTAATTTGGACTAACTTGGTCTGAACCTTATATATAAATATACATTTCAGGGGGATATTTGTTTCTTGCTTTCTAAAGTTAATAACCAATCGCACTTAATTTTAATCTGTCTCACATGTTATGTAGACATCATCACAGTACAAAAGGATATACTTGAACCATTGACCAAAAAAAATTAATAAACAAGTATATTCATTACACAATTTCTTTCCACATTTTCTTGATTGAACCGGTATTGACCCTGCTTTAGATAGCGGGATAACCAAGAGTGGCAGCAACTAGTCCACAGTTCCCCAAGCCATATTCTCTGTCTTACGCCCTGTGTAAAAGCAAGAAAATCCTTTCACTGTGTCTTACCCTGTCTTGTGATATGTACCTCAAACTAATTTGGATCGCAAAAGTTTCACGGGGTATTTCTGAAGATCTTATAGAACGATTGTGGCTTGACCTTGACATAGCAATAATATTTCTGAATGATCTCTGGCCTGATGTGATGAGTCACCATACTAGTTTGACTGATCAGAGATATTGTCCGGCAAACATTCACTGAAGTTCAGAACCTTCACTGGGACCTTGACATTGAATCAGCAAAGCACCTTTTCACAAGACACTTCCAGCTTATGAACCGCTTGTCAAACTAAGTTGGTTGCCCCCAGAAATAAGCAGTTCAGAACAGAACATGAAATAGTCATATTTGATTGTATGAACCGAAATTCGTACTGTGACTTGACCATTGAAAGATAGTAACCCTTTTCGCATTAGCTCTGGCTATAATGATGTCTTCGCCATACCGGTTTGGTTTACAAATGGTTCAGCGATGCATAAAATTCATCCAAAATAACATTAACTGAAACTTTTAACCATGGCTGACATTGACCTTGAACACCGCAATCCAACATTTTCACTGGACCTTCTTTGCTTATGAGATACTACACTCAAATTGAGTTTGTTTGCAAAAGACTCACTGGTTTAGAACCTATAAAAGATATAGTAGAAACTTCATATTTTGCTTATATAAGCCCACACTGTGACCTTGAACTTGAAGATAGAATCCCATTTTTTTTCACATACATTCCGGCTCATGGTGGTGCCCCACAATACCAAGTTTGGTTACAATTGCAAACAAACACTCAGTCGGGTGGGAACAAATATGTGTCACGAGCGTTACATCCCTCACCCTCACACACAGTGCTTTCCCTTTTCTAGTAAAACTGGACACCAACACACCACGACCAAAAGAGGTCATATGTTTGCTAGCCGCAAGTCCGCTGGTGTGGACTGGTACGTATGGTAGGTCGAAAGTCATGTAACAAACATGAAATACGTATTTGTGTGCTCCGCACGTTTACACCATTGTAGACACCACGTCACCACCGTGAAGAAAATGACTGTAATTTATTTCGTATCTATTCTTTTGTAATCAACAGCATTAAAAATAAGGTGAAATCTGTTTATCTACTAAGCTGATGAAAAAAGACAGTTTTATGGTTTCCGTTGTGAAGAAGTCACAATATCGTGATACACCCTCAGAAGACACCATTGGGTAACGTGCGAGACACTGATTATCTTTCCTTTGTTTGGAGCTGTTAATAGCAAACAAAACACAATAAATACCATTTGTATGTAAGAACTGGCCTCCTTCTTTCTCATGAAACCTGTTTTTATTCAATCATGAACGATTCCAAGGAAATATCTGGATCAGCTAACCTTCCCAAAGCCATGTCACAAATGGCGGCCATGAAATGTCGATTTTTACCAAAAAAAGGCTCACAGCACAAGAAATAATGATGCATTTACCTATTGTGGCATTTCCCCTTATTTCTCCAAACACATTACATCAGAAAAATGGGTAGTTTAAAAAGTTTCATGGTTTTAGTTTAATTTTTATTTCATCGGAAAAGGCACCTCTTTGTCAGTTTTCAGGAGAATGACCAGATATATATATAGGACGGCCCAGGACGGGAAACCTCGACTATCCCCACAGCTCCTGAACTATGAGGTTTATGGTTTGGATCAGATATATATATATATATATATATATATATATAATAAAATATATATATATTATATAAAATATCCGTCCTAACGAGCCTTCTGGTTTCCGTGGACGTAAAGCTATATTGAACCATGCTTCGGCATTGGTCTCAGCTTGTCCCTAATATGTCAGCCGACATCCGAGGACATTAAGCAACACAACCGAACCGAACAAGACCCTCTGTGGCTCCTGGTTCTGTCTCTCTGTCTCTGTCTCTGTCTGTCTGTCTGTCTGTCTCTCTGTCTCTGTCTGTCTGTCTGTCTGTCTGCCTGCCTGCCTGCCTGTCTGTCTGTCTGTCTGTCTGTCTCTGTCTCTGTCTCTGTCTGTCTCTCTCTCTCTCTCTTTCTCTTTCTCATATGATCAATTGTTGAATAGTTTTTCTTAAACCCAGCCTGATGCTCACCAGAGATATTGTTTACTTCAAACCACTCTTACAGTCTAAGGTTAATAATTGTACTGTAAAGTTTGCAGCTTGCATCGCCCAACGAGAGACCTCTGTAATTATTCGGATTATTAACATCCCCTTCATGAGGGGCAATGGTCTAAATGAATAAATCACCCGTCTCTCTCTCTCTCTCTCTCTCTCTCTCTCTCTCTCTCTCTCTCTCTCTCCTCTCTCTCTCTCTCTCTCTCTCTCTCTCTCTCTAGGCACCCTATTAATCATTCGATCGTGAAGAACAGTTTCCTCAACAGACTAGTTCCCTGGACTAGCTTTTCTTCTTTTCTTTTTTTAACAAAATTTGATATAAAAGTGATTCACTGCTAGCTACCGATATTCTGAATGCAGCCGTTACTTTGGTAATAACAATTAATTAATTTTATACCTGTAATTATTTAATTAGTAATACATTATGACATATAATATGATAAATGGAAAACAATGGAGGTGGGGGAAGAGAGAGATTATATGCCTGTCGCTACACTGCATTAAGTGGACAGTGTCCACAGACCACAGCTTTTGAAGAGAAAGGAGAGCCGAAGCGGATTCGAACAAGGTCCCTTTGCTCACCAGCCTAACGCCTTACCCCTAGGCTAACCGGCTCACACCAAATAATATGATCAATGAAAAACAATCCTGAGTGTGTCGTGTATTTTGAAGGTGAATCCACGTGTCAAACGATATTCCTTGACTATGCACAACTTCACTTTCCTGTTAGTTCCAACTAATCTTGAAAACAAAAAAATAGCTTTTAAAAATATCATCAATTACTGCATAAATCACGTGTTATACCACGTCTAAGACTTACTGTCGGCTCCTTGTAAATATCACCATCACTCGAGTACTCAGCAGGTACGCTGCGGCCGCCGGCCATATTGCCCGGCAAAGGAGATTACCACAGTCACCCAGGGGAGACAATCCCAGGTTATAATGCGGAATTAAAGATCACAGCCGCACGCTGCATCTGAGAAATTTCTGAGATGGAGCTTGTTGCTATGTCTAGCCGCTTTTATAGCAGGCCTCCATGCGGCCAAATCCTCTCGTCTCTAAAGTTAGGTGTAAATCTATGGAAAAATTATTTCGGGTTATATGATTTAAGAATTATGCCTTGCTGTTTGCAACACAGTGAGCAAAGGTTTATGGTCGATTTTCGGACAAAATTGACTGGAGACAAAGGTGAGCAAGCAGAGTAAATAACAGCTAGAAGAACAGAGACAAGTGAGTCAACTTCCTGGTGTTACCTACCTTTCGAGCGAGAAAGTCTTCTCTCTCTCTCTCTCTCTCTCTCTCTCTCTCTCTCTCTCTCAAGAGCTTGTGAAAGAGCACTAACCAAATGATTTCAAATTGCTTTTAGGAATTTGAAAAAGTTTCTCGCCTGAATCATTTGAATGTTTCGTTATTCGTGGTGGGCAAAGTTAAAAGACTGTGTCCAGGAACCACAACATTCAAAGAGAGGAGAGCTGAAGCAACAACACTGTTGGCTGATGTAAGCTCTTAACCAATCAACCATCCACACTCCAAGCTCCACCTTCTGGTGTCCGTCCTCCAGACTATGCCCTAATTGGCTACGCTACTGAAGGACACTTTTACTGTTCCTTCGTGCATCATTCTGTCGGCCGAAACTGCCCTCTACGCCCCACGCTAACAGCGTCCTCTAATAAAAGTTTCGAAGTTTCGATACTAAGACTGTGGAATCAACGTGGTGTTGAAGCACGCACCTAAACACCGGGCACGTTTGCTCCGGATAGCAATTTGTTTTGGATTTTAGAAAATGTCCTATGATTTTATTGTCATTTGTGCTGGCGTAAGCATAGAAAATGTCCTGTGATTTTAGTGCTATTTGTGCCGGCGTAAGCATAGAAAATGTCCTGTGATTTTAATGTTATTCGCCCTGGCGTAAGCATTCAGAAATGTCGTATGAGTTTAGTGTCATTTCAGCTGCCGTAAGCCTTGAAAATGTCCTGTGATCTAAGTTTTATTTGCCCTGGCGTAAGCCTCTAAAATGTCCTATGATCTTAATTTTATTTGCCCTGACGTAAGCATTGCTTCGGCTATAATAGAACCACCAGAAGTAATCCCACTTATCTGTTACAAACTTACTGCCATCGAAAAAAAAAATGGCAGTTAGCTAACAGTTTTGTTGTTGTTTTCGGCTATAAAACAAGACCTGATTTATTCCCAGTTGTCTGTTACAAACCAAGTGCCTTTTGAGCACCATCTAAAAACTGTCAGTTAGCTAACAGTTTGTTTTGTTTTTGTTTTGTTTGTTGTTGTTGTTGTTGTTGTTGTGTTGTTGTGTGTGTGTGTGTGTGTGTGTGTGTGTGTGTGTGTGTGTGTGTTGTGTGTGTAGTTGCGTGTGTGTGTGTGTGTGTGTGTGTGTGTGTGTGTGTGTGTGTGTGTGTGTGTGTGTGTGTGTTCGGCTATAGAAGAAACGCCTGATATAATCCAAGTTGTCTGTAACACATTTACTGCCATTTGAGCAGCAAAAAGAACAGAAAAACAACAACAACTAAGCAAACAAACAAGCAACGAACAAACAAACTTCTCAGTTAGGTGACAGTTATTAGAGTTTTTAGCCATAAAAGAAATGCCGGACATAAACCTAGTTGTTTGTTACAGCCTTACTGCCGTCTGAGCACCAACAAAAAGCTCTCACTTAGCTAACTACCACCACCACCCCTCCGACCCCCCCACCCACCTCCCTGCCCCCGCAATCGCATGGGATAGCATTACGGCACAGCCAGTAGGAATGATGCTGGAAAACGAGGGTTAGAGTTGGCCGACCATCATGAACCCGTGGACGCTTTTCCGCTTCATGTTGCTGGGACTTAGAAAGTGCAAAAGTGGTGCAGGTTACTGTATCAGTTCCGAACCTAATTGAGGACATCACACATCCACCACCACCAAGGGAGCAACGCCCCGTGAACACTTCTGCAAACACGGCTCTATCAATTAGTACACGCTCTTATTCCCGTGGGGACCCGCTCAACGCTACGGCCCCACTGATCAGCATACGACCCGTTGCGTCCATGCCTGTGTTTGCTTCTTTCGCTTTTCTCACTCTGCCACCATTCGTAGGACGTCGTTTACGATGTAAAAGGGTGTTTTTAAGTAGCCAGAAGTCCCTTGGCGAAGTAACTTCGACCACTTCGCCAAGGCCTTTCTTTGTCGAAGCTACATCGCAAGTCTTGGTGTGCGAAGTCGTGGCGAAAGTGGCCGAAGCGGATCATTGATTGGCTAGTCAGTTATTGGCGTGACTCGGGGATCGGCCATTGTTTATTGCGAAGAGAATCGACCTGCGGAAAATGGGAGAAGAAACAGCTACCACTGGAGAAGAAAAAGAAAAATGGATGTTTTTTATTGTCATGTGCT
>JABMCL010002235.1:417500-422500 GCA_018857735.1 Alviniconcha marisindica | reverse complement strand
TTGTTTGCTTCTATTTTGTTTTCAATATTGTTTATTAATGTGACTTTTTGATGTGCATGCGTGTGTGCCTGTAACACACACACACACACACAGATCACATCCGCACATACTATATACACGCACATACGCACACTGACCCGCACACACACACTCGTACACACACACACACTCGTACACACGCACATACACACACACACACACACACACACACACACACACACACACACCACACACACACACACACACACACCAAACACATACGACACACGCCGTGCATATGGCCACACACGCAAGTTCAAACACCACACACACACACACACACACACAGACGTCCCCCTCTGTGCCATTTTATTGCCGAAAGGCAGCAAATCTAGCCCCAGTTCCCAGACCTCTTTAAACTTGTTCACGTGCAGCAAATCCCACGTACAGACAGCAGTAAAAGGAGTGTATCCAGGCAAAAAATCCTCGAGTACAGCCTACATCCCCACAGCCAATGAAAGTGACAGAAGTCAAGACGCCGACAAGACCATTACACGCGGATATGATTGTGTATAATGGGTTGATATCCCCTTCCCCGCGATGGTCATGAAAAGGGGCATAGGCCTATCGCTGGCGAAGAAAGGGAAAGGGTCGATCGGTATACAACAAAAACTGTAGGAGGCTTTAATGTTGAATGGTTTATCATTTCTAAAAGGGCACAACAGCTGTGCATTTCAGCGTAAAATTGATGAGTGTTGCTGAGTGTAGTAAGACGCCTTTTGTTCCACTGTCAGTGTGTGTCTGCAACTGAGATTTCACGCTTGACACACAGCTTTACCGGTGGGGCGGAGACAATAATTGGGGGGAGGAGGAGGAAGGTGGTAAATGCTAACAAATCCCTTCTTTTTTCTTTTTTCTTTTTTTTTCTTTCAAGTCGAGTACTTCTTTACTCCATTCAAAGGAAAACCACACATGAATTACAAACGAGTGCGCAGTAGCGTACAGGCAAGGTCATAAAACCACGAGGATTATTTAAATGGAGTGTATATTACTTATGGAAATGCACTCTAAACATAAACAGTGTCACAATCTGTTTGCTTTTTTTAGCTTTATCATCAAGAAACCAAAGGCGAGTATACAGACCAGTTTAAAATTATACAGACCAGTTTAAAACTATACAGACCAGTTTAAAACGGCTTGTTTAAAGGCACTCTATCGGCTTGGCCCAGCGGTAATGGCTGGTAAGCGGACGTCGGTTCGACTACCCCGCTTCGGCTCTCCTTTCTCTTCTTCATCTTCTTCTTCTTCTTCTTCAAATGTTGCTTTACGTCCACAGAAACCATAAGGGACGCGGAGCCCAGAACGGCCACCTCGACTTTCACACAGTTCCTGACCTCTGCTTTCTCTTCCTTTCTTCCCCCCACGATATATGAAACATTAAAACGACTCTCGTCACTGCCCGTCTTAATGCAGAAATCATTCCGGTGGTGATGGTGTAGCTTAGGTATAGTTTAGTTTACCCTACACCCACCTCCTGGGATATTGGTCTCACCCAGTGCCTCTCCGGAGCCAACTCAGTGTTAAAGAAGCCGAACGAAATAACAGTATGACCAGAGTTCAGGAGCTGTGTGAAAGTCGAGGTGGGCTTTCCGTCCTAATGAGCCTTACAGTTTCTGTGGACGTAAAGCAACATTGAACCATGCTTAGGCATTGGTCACAGTTTGTCCCTAATATGTCAGCCGACGTCCGAGGACATGAAGCTCTACCTCATCATCAATAGTATGATAGACTGGGCTCACCTGAACGGCCCAAAAAACTGGCGTGAAAACGCTTCAGGAATTCGGGTTCTGCATCACAGAGTAGACAGACGCCCAGTCAGCACTTCTCCGTCTTATTTCTGTCTCATTTTGCCTTCCTTAGCGCAGTCAGTATATTTAGTTAGTGAGTGGATTTTAACGTTCTGTCAACAACACACAGTCATAAAAGATAGAGGACGAGCTAAAATATAGAGGCAATTTAGCGGGTCCGTATTCTTTATATCCATATATATATATATATATATATATATATATATATATATATATATATATATATATATATATATATATATATATAATATAATAAACATGGTGCTTAACGTCCACAGAAACCATGAGGCTTATTAGGGACGGGGCAAAGGGGGCGAAGGGGTATGGAGGTGGTGATGATGAAGTGATGCTTTATGTCCTCAGATGTCAGTTGACATATTAGGGACAAGTTGTGACCAATGCCGAAGCACGGTGCAATAAATCTTTACGTCCACGGAAACCAGAAGGCTCGTTAGGACGGACAGTCCAGGACGTCCACCTCGACTCTAACACAGCTCCTGAACCATGATGGAGGTGGGGGGATGAGGGAGATTATATACCTATCGCTACACTCTCACCATCATAATGATTCCTGCATTAAGATGGGCAGCGATGAGAGCCATTTTAATGTTTCAGTAGGAAGTGATGGACAAAGCCACGGGACAGTGTCCACAAACCACAACCTTTCTGAAGAAAAAGGAGAGCCGAAGCGGTATCGAACCGAGGCCCTTCCGCTTACCAGCCTAACGCCTTACCGCTCGGCCAAACCGGTTCACTGTGTGTGTGTGTGTGTCTCTCTCTCTCTCTCTCTCTCTCTCTCTCTCTCTCTCTCTCTCTCTCTCTTCTCTCTCTCTCCACCTGTCTCTCTCTCTCTCTCTCTCTGACGAAGGGTAAAACCCGAGCTGCCTCGCCTCGTCTTGTTTTATTCCTAAACTACACTCCTTTTTGAGTAAGTTTTTCCCGTCTTATAAAGTTGAAGCTGTACCGCCTTTGCATCTCATTTTGGTACGAGCATAGCACAGTAATCTTATTCTTATTCTATACAGGCCACAAACAGCTGAAGAAAGCCCATGCTGTGGACCCTATCACATAATCTTGTCAAGGGTGTTGAGTACCACTCACGCAGCTCCCCAATACTGTTACCTGCGGTCATTGGAACTATTATTAGTTCGGCGTCACAGAGCTACTCGCCCTCACGTCAAACACAGGACGGATTACCGAGACTACATGGAGACAAATAGAGCCTGGAGTTTCCGAGATTGCACCCAGAGACCTCTAAGTGCGCGTCACCCTGAAGAGCAAACTTTGGCAGCGTTAGTTCCCTTTGTTACACCTTCGCGTTCGGTTGCTGTCCTTGTGTGAGTGAGTGAGTGAGTGTGTGTGTGTGTGTGTGTGTGTGTGTGTGTGTGTGTGTGTGTGTGTGTGTGTGTGTGTGCACGCTCGCGCGTATGTGGTTGTAGTGGTGTAGGGTACATGTAGATGGGTGCTGGTCCTTTTTTTAGACCTCGAGACACGTGCAAAAATGCAACCACGATGTAAGTAAGTAGACATGGTGCTTAACGTCCACAGAAACCACAAGGCTTATTAGGGACGGGGAGAAGGGGGGGAAGAGGGTATGGAGGTGGGGGAAGAGCAAGATTATATACCTATCGCTACACTGTCACCACCAATATGATTCCTGCATTAAGATGGGCAGCGATGAGAGCCATTTTAATGTTTCAGTAGGAAGTGATGGACAAAATCACAAAACAGTGTCCACAAACCACAACCTTTTTGAAGGAAAGGAGAGCCGAAGCGGTATCGAACCGAGGTCCTTCCGCTTACCAGCCTATCGCCTTACCGCTAGGCCAAACCGGCTCACGACCACGATGTCACAGGAGTATGCCAAATATATGCTTGTGGGTGGACAGAGTGACCACAGAGAAAATGCTGGACAGGCTAACACCACTGTCGTCGTCATCATCACGACCAGGACGTGTTATCGCCATAGTCACAGTCCGCGATTACTGTTGCTGATATTGTAGAGCGTCCCTGTTTTTTTAAGAAGGGTAAGATGTGGCGATTGGGGGTGGGGGTGGGGGGGGGACTGGGGGGGGGGAGGAGGGGCGACAGAAACAGTAACTTTGACCTCAAGACTTTTTGAAGCAGCAAAGATGCCCATCTCGCTGCAGAATTATGTGTGGTGACAATTCAGCGTAAGATAGTACGCTTTCTTCTCTGCCCGCCCTCTTGCTATGATAGTTCGGTCCTCGTCGGTAACTCCTCCAGTTAAACAAGACTGATCAACGACGGAGATAGTGACTTGATATTTTAACGCCATTCATCCGCCGAAGACGTTTCAGGGTCAAACACAGTAAACCATATCTCAAGTACAATAAAACATAGTTAATCATATTACAGGTGTAATAAAACATAGTTAACCATATCATAAGTATGTTAAAGTCTGATTCACGGTTGTTACTCGAGCCCTTTTTTCACCGGCAGAGAATTTGAGAAAAATGAAGTTGAATGAACCGGGAAAGTCAGAGACGAAAAATACAGATATTCCTTGCAGTAAACGAACTATGTCCTACTACAGACATTAACCCTTTTCGGTACCAAGGAAAAAACGAAAATCTGTGCATGTTTAGCCAAGGATTTACATGTGTAGGTCCATGTGTCTAGTTCTACCAGGGATTTGCAGTAAACGAACCATGACCAACCACAGACATAAACCCTTTCATAATAATAATAATACATTTGATTTATAATGCGCCTGTCCCAGTTCCACAGAAAAGAACTCCAAGCACAGTACACGGCTTCACATATCAGACTCAATACGTAGCTAAGAAATACATGCATTAAAAAAACAGGATCTAGGTAATACAATTGCATCTGACAAGACAAAGATTATGACCAACTGATTTTAAAATTTTGTTTTAAATAAAAATAATATTACTGTAATAATTAAATTTAAGACAAGCGCATTTTACAACCCAATAACAAATAGGGGATACGACAAGAGTAAAGGAAAAACTGACAGTATGAAGGAGGGGGAAATCTGTGCATGTCTAGCTGTACCGGGGATTTGCTAGGTTCTGAGTGATTTTTTTACAAGCAAGCAAGCAACAACAACAGCAACAAAAGCGCACAATTTGTTTTCCAACAGTTTATTGAATAATATTTCAAGTGATA
>JABMCL010002235.1:402500-412500 GCA_018857735.1 Alviniconcha marisindica | reverse complement strand
ATGACAAGTTTAGCCAGGAAGCTTAGAGATAAGACGATGACTTCTTGCTTGGGATCAGTTTGTATATTCGTGCACAGTTTACCTCCGTGTTCTTCTTGTCGTTGCGTGTATTGCTCGCTTAAGCTTTTCGCTGTGGTTGCCTGATTGTTCCTGGCGCAGATTACTGAACGAGGATCAGAAGGAGACAGAGAGGAAGGAAAGATAGACGGGGATGGACGGTCGGAGGGACGGACAGAGAGACAGACGGGCGGATAGACAGGGTCAGAGAGAGAGAGAGGGTAAGTAAGTAAGCAAGTATGTAATTTGGTGTTTTATGCCCAGTCAACCGAGAGAGAGAGACACAGAGAGAGAGAGACAGAGAGAGAGAGAGAGAGAGAGAGAGACACACACACACACACACACACACACACACACACACACACACACACACACACACACACACACCACACACATACACACACACACACACACACACCACACACACACACACACACACACACACACACACACACACACACACACACACACACACACACACACACACACACACACACACACACACACACACAGAGTGAGAGACAGAGACACAGACAGACACACAGAGAGACTTAGACTAGAGCGAGGTGTATGGTTGAACATAGCATTGCAGCAAGCTGATATTCGCTTTAAAATCCGTTTCAGTTCAGTTGAGTTCAGTTCAAGGTGGCATCTATGCGCTCAGAAAAGCCCATAATTATGCTCTCCCCCCAGTCTGTCAGAAGTTTCTCCAACGTCGCCTTTCAAATGTTTCCAATGTTCGCCTGATTGACCGGTTTCTATTCCTCTCAAAGTCACTTCTGTGCTTCTCTCTCTCTCTCTCTCTCTCTCTCTCTCTCTCTCTCTCTCTCTCTCTCTCTCTCTCTCTCTCTCTCTCTCTCTCTCTCTCTCTCTCTCTCTCTCTCTCTCTCTCTCTCTCTCTCTCTCTCTCTCACTGCCAATGGAAAAGCATGCAGAACTGTACGTACAACTGTCGGTAAACCTATGTACCGAGACGTGACGTGTGGTTCATTAACATTTTCACCTTCTGACTCATTGTTTAACAGTATATTTTGATTTGTTGTACAGCAGCAATACCTCGGTGTTCAGGTTAAAGTATGCAAGCACGGCAATCCTTGTAATAAAATAACTCGGTAAGGTGCTTAAAAAAAAAAAGAAGCAATTTGTGTTAGCATTGTGT
Source organism: Alviniconcha marisindica (assembly GCA_018857735.1). Lineage (NCBI taxonomy): Eukaryota > Metazoa > Mollusca > Gastropoda > Provannidae > Alviniconcha > Alviniconcha marisindica. Next base: position 411,284 of record JABMCL010002235.1, on the reverse strand, counting down.
GACACAAAGTACTTCACACCAGCTAAAATTTCCCCGTGATGAGATATGGAGTTAAATATCTACAGCGGCAGAAAGAAGAAGAGAAAGAAATACAGAAAGGGGGGCAAGAAGAAAGAAAGGAAAAGAGAAAGAAAAAAGAAAGGAAAGGAAAAGAGAAAGAAAGGGGAATGAGAGAGAAAAAAGAGAGAAAAATTAAAAACACGAAAACAAGATACTTCTCGCTGTAGTCATGGCTTTGGTACTCCCCCCCCCCCCCCCTTCTCCCCCCCCCCCCCCCCCCCACACACACACACCAACGGGGCTGCGACCCACTAGAAGATTAGACAGGTTCTGGTTGGCATTGACTACACTTCCCATAGTGTCTGGATTTGGTTATAATTATCAACTTATCACTGTGTCAGATTCTGTTAAACAGCGAAGTCGAAACACTTTTCCTTTCACAGCAGACTGGAGAGGAAGTAAAAGGTGGGGATAGGCGGTAGGAGGTGGTGTGTGTGTGTGTGTTGGGGGGGGGGGAGGTAAAGACAGTAAAACAGTCGTACGCATATACGCTGATTAATGCCCCCCCTCCCCCCCTCCCCCACCCCCCGCCTCATCACCACCCTCAAAACCTGAGACACACAAACAGTTTCTACGACAACAACCACACACGCACCACCACCATCACCAGCAGCGACAGCGGAAAGAGCGATAAGAGCAGCGACAGCAGCGACGCGGAAGGAGATAAGGGTCCTGTGGTAATGACATGTCCACACCCATCATCGCCACCACTTCCAGGCCGCCGGCCTCTCCTGCAGGGACACGCCGGCATCTCTTGAAGTCTAAAGCCTAAGACACACGAGGCTTTGCCATCCCTGGTTGCAACAACCTGCGGTTGGCCATGCGTTGGATTCGCAGGTTGCACGCCGCGTGATGAAGCCACACGGTATGGTGCTTTAAAAAAAAAGAAAAAAAAAAGACAATGTCTGTCAGCATTGTGAGACACAAAGTACGGTATGGTGCTTTAAAAAAAAAAAAAAAAAAAAAATGTCTGTTAGCATTGTGAGACACAAAGTACGGTATGGTGCTTTAAAAAAAAAAAAAAAAAAAAGACAATGTGTGTTAGCATTGTGAGACACAAAGTACGGTATGGTGCTTTAAAAAAACAAAACAAAAACAAAAAGACAATGTGTGTTAGCATTGTGAGACACAAAGTACGGTATGGTGCTTTAAAAAAACAAAACAAAACAAAAAAGACAATGTCTGTTAGCATTGTGAGACACAAAGTACGATATGGTGCTTTAAAAAAAAAAAAGAAAAAAAAAAAAGACAATGTGTGTTAGCATTGTGAGACACAAAGTACGGTATGGTGCTTTAAAAAAAAAAAAAAAAAAAAAAAAGACAATGTGTGTTAGCATTGTGAGACACAAAGTACGGTATGGTGCTTTAAAAAAACAAAACAAAAACAAAAAGACAATGTGTGTTAGCATTGTGAGACACAAAGTACGGTATGGTGCTTTAAAAAAACAAAACAAAAACAAAAAGACAATGTGTGTTAGCATTGTGAGACACAAAGTACTTTACACCAGCTGAAACTTCCCCGTGACGAGATATGGAGTTACATATATATCTACAGCAGCAGAAAGAAGGAGAGAAAGAAATACAGAAAAGGGGACAAGAAGAAAGAACTGTTTGTTGTTGTTGTTGTTGTTGGTTGTTGGTGGTGGTGGTTTTGTTGTTGTTGTTGTTGTTGTTGGTGGTGGTGGTGGTTTTGTGGTTGTTGTTGTTGGTGGTGGTGGTGGTTTTTGTTGTTGTTGTTTTGTTTGTTTTGTTTTTTGTTTTTTTGTTGTGTGTGTTGTTTTTTGTTTTGTTTTTTGTTTTGTTTTTACTGACTGGATGTCCACGCCAGGTCATTCAAAAGGACCTCGCTTCGATCCTATTTCGGGTTGAGCCGGTTTGGCCTAGCGGTAAGGCGTTAGGCTGGTAAGCAGAGGGACCTCGGTTCGAATCCGCCTCGTCAAAATTTGTTATCTGAGGACACTGTCTTGTGACTTTGTACCTCACAATTAGTGAAACATTAAAATGGCTCTCATCGCTGCCCATCTTAATGTAGGAGTCATTCTGGTGGTGACAGTGTACCAATAAGTATATAATATCCCTCTTCCACCTCACCCCCCTCCATACACCTCCCCTCCCCCACTCCCCGCCCCTTCTCTCGGTCCCTGTGGTTTCTGTGGACGTTAAGAAGCATGTTTGCTTGATACAATGGTGTCCTGTGTGGTGATGGATTTACACTCCGAGAGCGAGGAGAAACTGTTTCTCTCTGCTGCTGTCGGAGTGAGTACGTAGCAAAGTCAAACGAAAGAGAAGAAAACTCATTCGAATCCAAGAGTCCGCCATTTTGTTTGACCTTCCTCCAGTCGACCTTTCCGCCAGTCTGAGCTGATTGGTCCTTGTCTGCGTCACGTGATTTCCACTCGCGATTCCCTCGCCGATATAGAACATGTAAAATTCTGCGACGTGCTTTCGGCCCGCGGACGAAAAATTTGATCGACACGCTCCGATTTCAACCGCAAAAGCATCGTGTGGCTTAGACTTTAGACTCTAAGCATCGGTAAAACATCCTTCGTCCAACCACTGCCATAACCGGTTACGCTGCAGGTGTCCGAAAACTCTCAGCTCATTAACAGTTTTTCCTTGGTGCTCAAATGACAGTGAGTTTGTAACAAACAGCTCACATCATATCAAAATTTGCTGTTGAAATCGCAGCGTGTGGCAGGTCGTCAGATTTTTCGTTTGCGGGATGAAAGCACGTTGAAAACACGTCGCAGAATGTTTGCAGCATGTTCTGTTCCGGTGAGGGAATCACGAGTGGAAAGCACGTGGCGCAGACTACAGATCAGTCAGCGCACACTGGTGAACAAGTCGACCGAAAGAAGGTAAAATAAAAATATAAAAATAAAACGCGGACTCTTTGTTTTCCGTTCTGTACGGTTCTGACTTTGTTACGTAACTTCCAACCTCAATGCGACGGCAGCAAGGAGAGGCAGTTTATCCTCGCTCTCGGAGCGTGAGTCCGTCACCATACAGGACTAAAGTCTTTTTGTGCCCGTCATAAACTCCAAGGATCAGACCACTACTTCCTTCCTCCACAGCACTGCTGTAACTGGTTTGGGAGTGGGAAGGGGGTATGGAGGTTAGTGGGGGCGGGCGGGGGGAGATTATACTTTCGCTGCACTGTCACCACCAGAATGACTCCTGCATTAAGATGGCAAGCGATGAGAGCCCTTTTAATATTTCATTAATTGTGAGGGACAAAGTCACAAGACAGTGTCCACAGACCACAACTGGTCCGACAGGTCTCTGAAAACGGCACTAAGTTCGTAATCACACATTCAGTTCAAGTTTTATCAGGCCGTTTTTCTCATCTTTTTTTCTTCTTCTTTTTTCTTTTTCTTTTCTTTTTTTAAACCTAGGTCCGAGTGCTAACGACAGCATGAATAAAACCAAACTCGTTGGATTCGAGACAAAACTTTCTCTTCTTTTTTTTTCTTTCTTTTTTTTCTTTTTTTAAAATCTGGGTCCGGCGTGCCCGATGTCTACGTGTTGTTTCCACAGTCTTAGTAGTCAAATATTTTGTTGCGAATCAAACATTGTCAAAAAATAATAAACAAAAACAAAAACAAACAACATAATTTTTTTATTTAAAAACAAAAAAAGAAGAGTAAGTAAGTAAGTTGGTGTTTTACGCCCTGTCAACCAGCGAATAAAGAAGAAAGAAAGAAAGAAAGAAAGAAACAAACAAACAGAACAAAAACAAACAAACAAATAAACAACCGGTGTGGGTGTTACGCAACTGACAACTTTCACATGATTTCTTCCGCGGAAGGCGATTTCCATTTCTAAAAGCGGCATTCTGAAGAAACTGACAGTCAAGTATATAAATTATATAAAACACAATAAATTAAATGCTGCCAGGCTAGTGGAAGGTTCCACTAAGGCGACATGTCAAGCTGCATTAATTAAGTTTCTAAAAAATATATATATATAAAAAATCAACACGCATTCAGAAAGCATTGAAGCTATTTTGAATATTGTGGGTGTTGACACAAAGAGAAAAAAGAAAGAAAAAAGAAGTAAGTGCAAACGCATTAAAGGATGGGACATTTTTTAATTTATTTTTTATATAATAATGTTGTCGTTGTTATTGTTTTTGTTTTGTTGTTGTTGTTATTTTGTTGTTGTTTTGTTGTTGTTTTGTGTTGTTGTTGTTGTTTTTTTGTTGTTGTTTTTTTTTTGTGTTTTTTTTTTTTGGGGGGGGGGGTCTTTTTTGTTTGTGTTTCTTTCTTGTTCTTTTTTTTTCTTTTTCTTTTTCTTCGTTTTTTTCTTTCTTTTATTAACATAACTTTTTGCTGCAGTAAACATGGTGCTTAACGTCCACAGAAACCATAAGGCTTATTAGGGACGGGGAGAAGGGGGGGGGGAAGAGGGTATGGAGGTGGAAGAGGGAGATTATATACCTATCGCTACACTTTCACCGCCAGAATGATTCCTGCATTAAGATGGGCAGCGATGAGAGCCATTTTAATGTTTCATTACTGTGAGGGACAAAGTCACAAGACAGTGTCCACAAACCACAGCCTTTTTGAAGAGAAAGGAGAGCCGAAGTTGTATCGAACCAAGGTCCTTCCGCTTACCAGCCTAACGCCTTACCGCTAGGCCAAACCGGCTCACGGTTTTTGCTGCATTTCTGAGAGAGAGAAAAATCACTCACAGGCACCGACGACGCGGAAGGACATAAGGGTCCCGTGTGTTTTTGACAGTATACTAGTTGTAACATGTGGATACTTTTAGCAGGATTGTCTCGTGTGTTTTTGACAGTATACTTGTTGTAACATGTGGATACTTTTAGCAGGATTGTCACGTGTGTTTTTGACAGTATATTAGTTGTAACATGTGGATACTTTTAGCGTGATTGTCCCGTGTGCTTTTCATTGACAATGTACTACTTGTAACATGTGGATACTTTTAGCGTGATTGTCCCGTGTGTTTTTGACAGTATACTAGTTGTAACATGTGGATACTTTTAGCAGGATTGTCACGTGTGTTTTTGACAGTATATTAGTTGTAACATGTGGATACTTTTAGCATGATTGTCCCGTGTGCTTTTCATTGACAATGTACTACTTGTAACATGTGGATACTTTTAGCGTGATTGTCCCCTGTGCTTTTCATTGACAATGTACTACTTGTAACATGTGGATACTTTTAGCGTGATTGTCCCCTGTGCTTTTCATTGACAATGTACTACTTGTAACATGTGGATACTTTTAGCAGGATTGTCCCCTGTGCCTTTCATTGACAGTGTACTACTTGTAACATGTGGATACTTTTAGCAGGATTGTCCCCTGTGCCTTTCATTGACAATGTACTACTTGTAACATGTGGATACTTTTAGCAGGATTGTCCCCTGTGCTTTTCATTGACAATGTACTACTTGTGACATGTGGATACTTTTAGCAGGATTGTCCCCTGTGCTTTTCATTGACAATGTACTACTTGTAACATGTGGATACTTTTAGCAGGATTGTCCCGTGTGTTTTTAATTGACAATGCACTAGTTGTAACATGTGGATATTATTAGCATGTATTGTCCCGTGTGCTTTTCGAAGACAATGTACTAGTTGTAACGTGTGGATACTTTTAGCATGAATTGTCCCTTGTGTTTTTAACTGGCAATATATTGTAACATGAGAATATTTTTAACATGGATTGTCCCGTGTGTTCTTAACTGGCAAAGCACTAGTTGTAACATGTAGATATATTTAGCATGTCTTGTCCCTGATATATATGTAGATATTTTTTTTTAGCATGTATTGTTCCAGATACATGTGTGGATATTTTTTATCGTGTATTGTCCCGGATATACGTGTGGATATTATTTTAGCATGTATTTTGTTCTGAAAAGAAAAAGAAGAAGAAAAAAGATGTGTTTAGTCCTGATTTACCGTCATGGTAGACTTGGCTTTAAAAATCATCTATTTATCAACATCAGTCTATGTATCTACCTACCAATCCATCTGTCTAACCGTATGTCTCTATTTATCTAATCTCTCTATCCGTATCTATCTATCTATACAGAGAACGTAGAACAAGTCCAAGCATGCCCTGGTTCTTCAGAAACTTTTAATCCAAATTTTCGCCCTTGAGGGCGACCCAGTCAGTTGGATTCCTACGTCACGTTTGAAGAAGAATGAAGAAGAGCCTTATCGTGCTATCTATCTATATATCTATATAATATCTTTTTATGTCGAATCTCTTGACTATTATCAATGTGTTAACCTTTACAGTTGCACTCTGGAAGACCCTGGCTAAAGGACCCGTTTCACGCATCCGCTATGCGTAAGCATTTTATACATCTTTATAAGTACAAATGCAACGTAATTCCATTTTATCAGCTTCCGTGTAAACTACACTTAATGCAATTTACCTGCATGCACACGTTTTTACAGATTTGAAAGCAGAAGTAGAGAAACTTTAAAAACATTTTTTGTAACTTAATGAAGCTAGCTGTCGCCACTGAAGAAGAAGAAGAAGAAGAAGAAGAAGAAGAAGAAGAAGAAGAAGAAGAAGAAGAAGAAGAAGAAGAAGAAGAAGAAGAAGAAGAAGAAGAAAAAAAGAAAGAAAGAAGAAGAAAAGAAAGAAAGAAAGAAGAAGAAGAAAGAAAGAAAGAAAGAAAGAAAGGAAGGAAGGAAGAAGAAGAAGAAGAAGAAGAAGAAGAAGAAGAAGAAGAAAGAGGCGGAGGAAGAGGAGGACTGAGGAGGAGGAGGCGAAGGAGGAGGAGGAGATAAAGAAGAAGACATGAAAGAGGAGGAGGCGGAGGAAGAAAAAAATGAGATATATAAATGATTTTCAGCGCCCAGTCGCGCATGACATAATTATTAGGGCGATGAAGAGAAAGAAAAAAAGAGAAGGAGCGTGATATCCCAATGATTAACTCTCTCTCTCTCTCTCTCTCTCTCTCTCTCTCTCTCTCTCTCTCTCTCTCTCTCTTCCTGGTATATATATATATATATATATATCCCCCCCTCTCTCTCTCCACCCCTCCCTCCCTCCCTCCCTCCCTCCCCCCTTCTCTCTCTCTCTCTCTCTCTCTCTCTCCCCCCCCTCCCTCCCCCTTCCCCCCCCCCTCTCTCTCTCTCTCTCTCCTCTCTAGTCCCTCTCTCTCTCTCTCTCTCCCCAGGCTGGGATTATATTCAGCAAAAAGTGGATTAATAGGCCGATGCCAAGTGCCTGTAAGTCGACCAATCGGCAGTCAGCAGTCAACAGCTGGCTACTCGCGGAGCTGCTCTCTCTCTCTCTCTCTCTGTTTACCAGAGGATTGTCTTCACGGTGCTTCGTGAAGAGATTGCCTATAGATGAAAAGCGTGTTGTAGTTATAGCTACCCTCCCCTCCTTTTCAGGGGCGGGGAGACAGAGAGAAGCCTGGTGGTTTGCGTGGACTGCGAAATAATGATTAACAAATGGTTAGGCCAAGAGCAGGTAAGGGAGCGAAGGAATTATTGTGGCTACTGAAAGGATATCAATGAAGAATTGCCTAAACGGACAAACAAGAAAACAAAACGAAACAAACTGAAGAAGAAGAAGAAGGGGAAAAAAGGTGGCTGAGAACACACTGATTTTGATCTTTGCTTTTCTGCTCCGTAAAGTCACTTGTAATTGATCAGTGTCTGCCTGACGCTGCCAGGAAATACAATATAGGATATATGTCTCCTCTCTCTCTCTCTCTCTCTCTCTCTCTCTCTCTCTCTCTCTCTCTCTCTCTCTCTCTCTCTCTCTCTCTCTCTCTCTCTCTCTCTCTCTTCTCTCTGTCTCTGCTCTCTCTCTTCTCTGTCTTCTCTGTTGTGTGTGTGTAGTGTGTGGTGTGTGTGTGGTGTGAGTGTGTGTGTGTGGGGTGTGTGTGTGTGTGTGTGTGTGTGTGTGTGTGTGTGTGTGTGTGTGTGTGTGTGTGTGTGTGTGTGTGTGTTTTGTGTGTGTGTTGTGTGTGTGTGTGTGTGTGTGTGTGTGTGTGTGTGTGTGTGTGTGTGTGTGTGTGTGTGTGTGTGTGTGTGTGTGTGTGTGTGTGTGTGTGTGTGTGTGTGTGTGTCAGTCAGTGTGTGTGTGTGCAGCTCTGATTAGCACATGTATGCCTTTCTCAGAAACGCCTTCACTGACTGCTGAATAGACATTTGCAAATTCAGTGGGAGGCACACTGCAAGTGCTCTCCGTGCGTCCCCCCTTCTCTCTCTCTCCTTCTGTCTCTTGCTTAACAGCTGAAAGAAGACTGAAGAAGAAAGCAAGAATGAGTGATCAGATTCCTCATGAAAATGATCGATCCGATTCCTTGTGATCTATATTAAACATTATAAAAAAAAATTGTAATCTTTCACAAATCTTTCTCTCTTTATTCTTATTTTTAATTTTTGTGGGAACAGGTTACATTTCTCATAAATGAACGATTTGCGACATTGAGCATCGTCTCTTTTAAGCAGTTTTACAGAAGACGTTAGATTAAAAGAATCTCTCTCTTTTTGCTTGTGAATGAGTTAAATTTGTCATGAAATGAATGGTTTGCTTCATTGATTATAGCCCACAGTAAGCCGTTTTACAGATAACGTTAGATTAAAAGAAATCTGTCCGTCTGTCTCTCTTTCTCTGTCTGTCTGTCTGTCTGTCGGTCGGTCGGTCGGTCGGTCTCTCTCTCTCTCTCTCTCTCTCTCTCTCTCCTCTCTCTCTCTCTCTCTCTCTCTCTCTCTCTCTCTCTCA
>JABMCL010002235.1:390000-397500 GCA_018857735.1 Alviniconcha marisindica | reverse complement strand
AATAGGGACGGGGAAAAGGGGACATGGAGGTGGGGGAAGAGGGAGATTATATACCTATAGCTACACTGTCACCACCCGAACGACTCCTGCATTAAGATGGGCAGCGATGAGAGCCATTTTAATGTTTCATTAACTGTGAGGGACAAAGTCACAAGACAGTGTCAACAGACCACAACTTTTGAAAAGGAAGGAGAATCGAAGCGGATTCGAACCAAGGTCCTTCTGCTTACCAGCCTTACCGCTAGGCGAAAGCGGCTTACTGAACATTTCAGTGATGGGGCCGTGGGGTGAGTTAGGAACGGGTCTCACTGTGTGTCTGCTTGCAGTGGACCCGGCCATCCATCCAGTCACCCAACCAGCGTCCGAAGCGACATCTGCGACTGTCCCCATTATCTTTGGCCGGATCAACAGGCCCGAGCTTTGAAGGCTCGCGCGCTCATTTCACTGACATTAGGCCGGCTAATTGCTTAATTACACATCAAAACGAGCTCATCCTCCGTCGCTCCTCATTGTGTTATCTCATTGCGGAGTTAATCACCTTTGCCGGCGGGCATCCTGCGACTCCAAAAGATGGAGCCGTGGACTTGGTGAAGGGGACTGAGCTGCAAACATGGTGCTTAAGGTCCACAGGAACCATAAGGCTTATTAGGGACGGACGGACTGAGCTGGAGCTGTGTAGCGTATTTATAGTAAACTTCATGAGGTTGCGATTCTAGCCCATCCCTTAATAAACCTTGTGGTTTCTGTGGACGTTAAGCACCATGTTTACCTTATGGTTGCCATTCAGAGCTCAGGAGCTGTGTGAAAGTCGAGGTGGCCGTCCTGGGCACCCAGTCCCTAATAAGCCTCATGGAAACCACGAGGATGTGGTTTTTGTGGACGTAAAGCAACACCGAACCCCAAAAATATAACGATTAGGAGCTCAGGAGAGTTCAGGAGCTGTGTGAAAGTCGAGGTGGCCGTCCTGGGCACCCAGTCCCTAATACGCTTCATGGAAAACATGAGGACATGGTTTCTGTGGACGTAAAGCAACACCGAACCCCCAAAAGGTAGCGATTTAGAGCTCATGAGCTGTGTGAAAGTCGAGGTGGCCGTCTTGGGCTCCCTGTCCCTAATAAGCCTCGTGGTTTCTATGGACGTAAAGTAAAATTGAATCCAAAAAAGGTTGCGATTCAGAGCTCAGGAACTGTGTGAAAGCCGAGGTGGCCGTCCTAGGCCCCCCGTCCCTAATAGCCCTTATGGTCTCTGTGGACGTAAAGCAACATTGAACCCACACTCCGAGCATCGCTTTCCCGCACCTTCCTCAAAGGAAGGATGTCGTAGACCAGTGCTTGGAGTTTGCATTGAACTTTGAGCTTTGTGTGTGTGAGCGTGTGTGTGTGAGCGTGTGTGTGTGCGCACGCAGAATTCATCGAAATGTTGTTCTTAAAATGTAGCAGCAGAGAAAAGTGAATGGGATGTCCATGAAAGCAGAGATGGGGAGGAATGACTACAACAAACCATGTGTGTTGTGTGGCTTAAAAATTGTCGGTTGCTTGTTTTATTTTATTCTCTCTCTCTCCCCTCTACGAGTCATTATCTCCCTCTGTCTCTACTGCATGCAAGAAACTATAGGGGAAGTAAGTAAGTAAACATGGTGCTTAACGTCCACAGAAACCGTACGGCTTATTAGGGACGGGTTATAGGGGAAGATGATGATGAAGTGATGGTTTATGTCCTCAGATGTCAGTTGACATATTAGGGACAAGTTGTGACCAATGCCGAAGCACGGTGCAATAAATCTTTACGTCCACGGAAACCAGAAGGCTCGTTAGGACGGACAGTCCAGGACGTCCACCTCGACTCTCACACAGCTCCTGAACCATGGATATAGGGGAAGATCGAGAAAGTCATTAATATAGGACTCTTCTGACTTACGTCCCCTTTATTTTCAGTAACTTGTGGCCTTCTTCTGGCCTGTTTCCCAGTTCTTCTTTTGTCTTTCTTCTGCGTTTGTTTCACGGTTAGTCATTTTCCTTTTTATCTCTCGCCTTGATATAACCGCACTGGTTGACTGGGCGTAAAACACCAACTTACTTACTTACCTCTTTATCTCATTTTATTTTTATACATATATCTATTTTTTTAATTCATGACGAACATATCTCTAACAAATGTATTTTTGTTGTAGTTTTTTGTTTGTTTGTTGTTGTTTGTATTATTTATTTATTTATTTTTATATTTTTTTGGTATCCATGTCCTGTCTCTGTTTGGTGGGCACGTTTTCCTTCTCTACCTCTTGTTATTTTTCACTCGCAGTCGTTCGATTTTGTTGTTGTTTTATAGGATTCTTCGACACTGTCTCGTGCGTAACGAGTTTGACGGAGTTATGAGCGACTGATTTAAGTATATCACTTCTGAGCTCTGTCAAGTAAGAAGGCGAAGAAGGAGAAGAAACCCTCTGTTAAGTAAAAAGAAGAAGAAGAAGAAGAGTTTGTCAAGGAAGAAGAAGAAGAGTTTGTCAAGGAAGAAGAAGAAGAAGAAGAGTTTGTCAAAGAAGAAGAAGAAGAAGAAGAAGAAGAGTTTGTCAAGGAAGAAGAAGAAGAAGAAGAAGAGTTTGTCAAGGAAGAAGAAGAAGAAGACGAGGAAGAAGAAGAAGAAGAAGAAGAAGAAGAAGAAGAAGAAGAAGAAGAAGAAGAAGAAGAAGAAGAAGAGTTTTTCAAGGAAGAAGAAGAAGAATGGTTTGGGTATTTTCTGTCAAGTAAGAAGAAGAAGAAGGAGAAGAAACCCTGTTAGGTAAGAAGAAGAAGAAGAGTTTGTTAAGGAAGAAGAAGAAGGAGAAGAAGACTTCTGTCAAGTAAAAAGACGAAGAAGAAGAAGAAGACTGGTTTTGGTATTTTACTAGTCAACAGTCAAGGTTGAAAGGTGATCTTAGTTAGTAACTGAATGTTACTCTAGTATCGTCCTGTCAGTATCACAAAGGTCACCTCAGGACGAAGGAGAAGGTGGAAAAGACGAAGGATGAGAATACTGAAGGCGAAAAACAAACGCGTGGTAGCCTTACAATAAAGAAGCGAAATACGAAGAAAATCCTGAATCTCAAACTGAAACAGGAAGAAGCAAGCAAGCAAATAAGCAAGCAAGCAGCAGCACGCCAAACAGATAAATCAGCTACACTGACAACCACAAAAACTAATGTTTCATTTCAACGATTGATCAAACAAGGAAGAAGTCTACCAAACAAATACATCAGCTACACAACCACAAACCAATGTTTCAGTCAACGACTGATCAAACAAGGAAGAAGTCAGCCAAACAGCTAAATCAGCTACACAACGACAAAAACAACAACAATGTTTCAGTCAACGACTGATCAAACAAGAAAGAAGTCTAAGAGAAAAGAATAATGCAGTCACTGAGTGGAACGGGACCAAACAACACAGAACTATAGCCAGACAAGGGGGACTCCGGCAAACAGAAAACAACACGAGAAGAAAGTCGGAAGTGATAAATATGCATCAGTTCACTTCACCGCAGTGTCGAGTTCTCTAGCAATCAGAGAGAAGCGGAAGATCAGCCCCTTACACACTACGGTCTCGGGGAAACCGGTTACAACCTTTCTGTTTCATTTCACCGCGCTGATTGGTTGTCGGAAAGCGTCTTGTCTTCCGGTGCAACCCGGCTGAAAGTTACACTGGTTCCCTGAGGCCTTCAGTGGTTCCCTGTCGTGAAAGACCCGGAGGTGAGGGGGCGGGGGGGGGGGGGGGGGGGAGGGGATGAGAGAGACGGATGAGAGAAGAGTGTGGTGGAGGGGTGGGTGGGGGAGGGAGACAGGGAAAAAGGAGGGAAGATGAGAAGGGGGGGGGGAGAACTGAAACAGTGAAAAAGAGAAAGAGAGAGAGAGAAACTGAGAGAGAGAGAGAGAGAGAGAGAGAGAGAGAGAGAGAGAGAGAGAGAAGAGAGAGAGAGAGAGAGAGAGGGAGAACTCGAAACCTTTATGTTACAAGGATTAAGGATTGTAGTTTAGTTTCAGTCAAAAACCTGTCTAACAACTAGTCCTTGCTACGCTACTGATGAGTAAATATAGAATTACAGGTATCATTTAGAGAGAGAGAGAGACGGGTGGGGCGTGGGTGTAGTAAGAATGAGAGAGAGAGAGAGAGAGAGAGAGAGAGAGAGAGAGAGAGAGAGAGAGAGAGAGAGAGAGAGAGAGAAAACAAAAACAAAAACAAAAACTCTAGCTCTAGAAGCTTTATTTTCCAAGGATTGTAGTTTAGACCTGTCTAACAACTAGTCCTTGCTGAAATACGACTAATTAAGAAGAGAAAACTGAAGAAAAAAGAAAAGAAAAAATACCAAATCGATTTATACTTAAAATAGCGTAACAAATAAAATAAATAAAAATTACAAAAAAGTAAAAGATGCAGAGAGAGGACAAAGAGAGAGACAGACACAGACAAAAAGACAGAGAGAGACAACTCAAATTATATCAGGTGGTTCTTTCATAACCGCCCACGTTGCTTACGCAAGCACAAATAAAACTAAAATCGTCTGAATACGAAGCCCCCCCCCCCCCCACAGCCCCCCCCCCCCCCCCACCCCCTTTTGTTTTGTTTTGTTTTTTTTTGTTTGTTTGTTTGTTTTGTTGTTGTTGTTTTTTTGTTTTTTATTTTGTTGTTGTTTTTGTTTTTGTTTTTTATTTTGTTCGTTATACCCGGGGCGGAAGCTCCTCATGTTTACGTGCATGCTTGGACGCTATGTTGCTTCCACAGTCTTACTAGTACCCAAACCTTTCGGAGGGTGCTGACAGCGTCTGTGGACAGCTGCGCGGAGATAAAGAGTGCCCCTTCAGTGGCGTAACCATTCTGGCAGAGTTTGGGGTAAGGTGCCAGAAAGCGATGCCCGGAGTCTGGCAGCCACACTCCGAGCATCGCTTTCCGGCACCTTCCTCCAAAAGAAGGATGTCGTAAACCAGTGCTTGGAGTTTGGCAGCGACCGTGGCCTGTTTCGAAGGAAGGTTACATGACATGACGGATTGGTCGCTACTCGGATTGTGAAGGACATCGTACACACACTCACACACTCCAGGACTGGCTTTTTGGCACCTTCTTCTAAATTCTGCCATCATTTAGTTACGCCGTTAAAGGGGAACTCCTTATCTCCGTGTATCTGTCAAGCTCCACTGTCTACGCCCTCTGAAAGGTTTGGGTACAAGAGCATGGAAGCAACACAGCGTCGAAGCACGCACGTAAACAACAGACACGTCTGCATCGGGTAATACATGAGTTCAATCACGATTCGAACTATTTAGTTTTGTTGTTGTTGTTGGTGGTGGTGGTGGTGGTGGTGGTGGTGGTGGTTGTGTGTGTGTGTGTGTGTGTGTGTGTGTGTGTGTGTGTGTGTGTGTGTGTGTGTGTGTGTGTGTGTGTGTGTGTGTGTGTGTGTGTGTTCTTTTTCTGGCGTAGGCAGTGTGAGTGGTAATAAAAGTATCGCTTGATCGTTATAATCTGAAGTGTCTGCTACGAAAATGATTGCCATTTGAGCACACACAACCAACACCTGTCCGTTGGCTGACAGTCTAGTTTTCTGAGACCTATGGCGTAACCAAAATGGCAGTGGTTGGAGGAAGGATGTCGTAAACCAATGCTCGGATTGTGAAGAACATATATAATATTATATACACACCGTATCGTTGTCGCTTTCTGGAGGACGAGGCGACACGCAGGGTGACAGAGGGTACGGCGTGATGTATCGTGTGCATGCTAAAATTCGCCCTGCTTCGAGGGTAGTGCACTTGGCTGAGTCAGTGAGTGTATATTTCTACAGTTAAGATGACAGACAGAGAGAGATGGGGGATGGGGGGAGGGGAGGCAAGCAGGCACACAGACAGAGAGACGCATAGACAGACAGACGGAGGCAGGCAGAGCAGAGAGAGAGAGAGAGAGGGGGGGGGGGGAGCGATGGGCGAGACAAACACAGAGAGAGACAGGCACAGAGAGAGAGAACAGAGAACAGAGACGGAGACAGAGAAGCACTGTCACTGGACTCAGGATTGAGAGAGAGAGAGAGAGAGAGAGAGAGAGAGAGAGAGAGAGAGAGAGAGAGAGAGAGAGAGAGAGAGAATAAACAGCGTTATTTTGAACATTTTATGTGTTTGGATCAGAACTGAGAGGTTGCAGGATGACATTCCGGTCTAAGCCGCAATCTTCGGTTTAGTCTTTGAGTGGTGGACTCAGCTGCTAGTCCTTCTTGTCCTGAAACGGCGGAACCACTGGTCAGCGGCTAGGTATTGTACAAAATGGTAAATACACATTGGTGGTTATGTCTTGGGGGTCTTTTTGCTGCTTGGTCTGCTGGTGCTGTACTTTGTGTTGACACAAATGATGACGATGATGATGATGATGATGACATATTAGGGA
The DNA here is from genome assembly GCA_018857735.1 of Alviniconcha marisindica. Classification (NCBI taxonomy): domain Eukaryota; kingdom Metazoa; phylum Mollusca; class Gastropoda; family Provannidae; genus Alviniconcha; species Alviniconcha marisindica. Next base: position 391,102 of record JABMCL010002235.1, on the reverse strand, counting down.
CAAACTGTGACCATTGCCTAAGCATGGTTCAATGTTGCTTTACGTCCACAGAAACCGTAAGGCTCATTAGGACGGAAAGCCCAGGACGGCTACCTCGACTTTCACACAGCTCCTGAACTCTGTGACCATGATGAGGTTGTAAGTGAATTTAAAGAGGTTGTTCAGTCTGTATTTTCTTCTGCGTTTTTGGCCAGTCGAAGGATTGGATCATCAAGTCCAAACTTGACGTTTACCAGTAGCAATAGCTTCGTTCTGTGACCTTGCGCATCTTGTTTGATAAAGACCTGTGTTTAACATCCAACTCCAAGGTTGCCTCTGAAGAGGTGCTGGCGGCAACTACTGAGAAGTGAGCCGGTTTGGCCTAGTGGTAAGCCGTTGGGCTCGTAAGCAGAAGGACCTCGGTTCGATTCCGCTTCGGCTCTTCTTTTTCTTCAGAAAGGTTGTGGTTTCTGGACACTGTCTTGTGATTTTCTCCCTTTAATGAAGCATTAAAATGGCTCTCGGCGCTGCCTATCTTAATGCAGCAGTCATTCTGGTGGTGACAGTGTAGCAATAGGTATATAATCTCCCTATTTCCCACCTCCATGCGCCCGGCCCTAGTAAGTCTTATGGTTTCTGTAGACGTTCATCGCCATGTTTTCTTACTATTGAGAAATCGGAGGGTGCTAGGGAGAGACGACCGGAGCTTATAGGTTTAACACCGCATTGCTACCAAAGAGAGTGAGCCGGTTTGGCCTAGCGGTAAGGCGTTAGGCTGGTAAGCGGAAGGACCTCGGTTCGATACCGCTTCGGCTCTCCTTTCGATTCAAAAAGGTTGTGGTTTGTGGACACTGACCACTGTCTTGTGCTTTGTCCATCACTTCCTACTGAAACATTAAAATGGCTCTCATCGCTGCCCATCTTAATGCAGGAATCATTCTGGTGGTGACAGTGTAGCGATAGGTATATAATCTCCTCTCCCCCCCCCCTCCCTCCATACCCCCTCCCCCCCCCCTCTTCTCCCCGTCCCTAATAAGCCATACGGTTTCTGTGGACGTTAAGCACCATGTTTACTTACTTACTTACTGCTACCAAAGATTATAATTTATAATCTTTGCTGCTA
>JABMCL010002235.1:372500-385000 GCA_018857735.1 Alviniconcha marisindica | reverse complement strand
ATTCTCCAACATTTTCTAAGTTTCACAAACATAATGCATATAATTAATACATATATATAATTAACTGACAATGTATAATATACAAGTACATGTGACATATGAGAAGCAGCAATATATAAAGAAAATGAATCATTATATATAATTAAAATCATCATTAAAAATATTTAACACACGAGCCTCCAGGGAAGGTGACAGAAGAGACCCCACCCCACCCCCCACACACCCACCCACACCCACCCCCCATCCCCCATCCCCCACCCCCCGACCACCCCCCATCACCACCTCCTCTCACACACATCAGGAATATAAAAGAACCAAAAAAGATAACAACAGCAAAACACAACAATAACAGCAACAACGACAAAAACACACGCGCGCGCGCACGCGCACTCACATACACACACACACACACACACACACACACACACACACACACACACACACACACACACACACACACACACACACACACACACACACACACACACACACACACGCGCGCGCGATAAACAGAGATAAACCATGATAGTAAGTAAGTAAGTTGGTGTTTTACGCCCAGTCAACCGGTACGGTTATATGAGGGCGATATGCATGCTAGGTCCATGGATAAATGTACGATTGTACACACACACACACACACACACACACACACACACACACACACACACACACACACACACACACACACACACACACACACACACACACACACCACACACACACACACACACACACACACACACACACACACACACACACACACACATAAACTAAACCTATCTCTATCCATTTCTAGTCACACTCTCACAGCACACACAATTCATGCAGGAAAACAATAGCCAACAGGCCCGTGAGTACGCATAGTAACACACTACACATATATTTGGACAGTAAAGACGTGACTCACAGGAAACAGTTTCGTGTTAAGATGGCGACTGCTGCCATGGATCATCCTCTGACTTATAATGATATATATCTGTGTCACTGTGTAATAACTCTATATTTCAATACAGTGGTCATTGTATTACATGCTATATGATTATAAATCACCCCATCCCCTTCCCCTTATGTAGCCACTTGTAGTTCGTGGACATGTCTCTCTCTCTCTCTCTCTCTCTCTCTCTCTCTTCTCTCTATCTCTCTCTCTCTCCTCTCTCCCCTCTATGTCTCACTTGTGTTCTCCTCTCTCTCTCCTCTCACACACACACACACACACACACACACACACACACCACACCCACACCCCACACCCCACACACACCCACCACACACCCACACCACACACACACACACACACACACACACACACACACACACACACACACACACCACACACCACACACACACACACACACACACACACACACACACACACACACACACACACACACACACACACACACACACATGTTGTTATGAGGCTCATATGGTCAAGGACAGTGTTGCTTAACTGAAATATTTGGCGAAGAGAAAATGCTTTTGAAGGAACTGAAGGTAGCATAATATATATATGCTTCTGTAAGTGAAACAGCTGAAAGCTACTAAGTCTAAAATAAACGCTCTCTCAAAAGCTATTCAGTTCTTTTATCTTCTTCTTCTTCTTCTTCTTCTTCTTCTTCTTCTTCTTCTTCTTCTTCTCTTCTTCTCCTCCTCCTCCTCCTCCTCCTCCTCCTTCTTCTTCTCTCTTTTTCTGTGTCTTTTTTTTTTCTACAAATTTTGGTTTTGCGCCTGTTTGGCCCAGTGGTAAAGCACTAGGCTGGTAAACGGACGACTTTGGTTCGATTCCCCGCTTCGGCTTTCCTTCCTCTTCAAAAGTAGTACTGTTGGGGTTTATGTACACTGTCCGGTGGCTGTTGGTCTAAGAACAGTTTATTCATGTAAATGTGTACAAACATAATCAGTACAAGAACATTAAACAAGCTAAGTTTATAGTAAACGCTCACATGCATAATTAATTCAATTCACTTACAAACTGAACGGGCAGTTTTATTTTAAACAACATGAAAACAAGAGAAAATCAGACACAAATCAAGCTTAATTATTTTGCAATTAACTTCTTGTAATTCTTTCCCCCTCACAGTTGTTGAGTTAATGAAACATGGCTGGTATCGCTGCCCGTCTTAATGCAGAATTATTCTGGTGGTGACAGTGTTAATTCCCCCCCCCCCCCCCCCCCCCCCCCCCCCCCCCCCCCCCCCCTCCAGCCCCCCACCCCAGTTCCTGGGATCTCGGTCACCGCCAGTACCTCTGCGGAGATAACTCGGCTTTAAAGAAGACTAAAGAACGAATGTGCAATTTGGTTATAGCACAGTGTGTCACTGTTGATCATATTGCCGGTACTGTCCATTCATTGTGTTTCAGATTAGTTCTACTGAAGTAACTAAGTAAGCATGGTGCTTCACGTCCACAGAAACCATAAGGCTTATTAGGGACGGGGAGGAGGGGGGGGGGAGGGGAGTATGGAGCGGGGGGGGGGGGGGGGGGCAGAGGGAGATTCTATACCTATCGCTACACTGTCTATATATATAATTAACTGACAATGTATAATATACAAGTACATGTGCCATATGAGAAGCAGCAATATATAAAGAAAATGAATCATTATATATAATTAAAATCATCATTAAAAATATTTAATGCACGAGCCTCCAGGGAAGGTGACAGAAGAGACCCCTCCACACCACCACCACCACCCACCCCCAGAGGTCCTTCCGCTTACCAGCCTAACGCCTGACCGCTGGGCTAAACCGGCTCACAAATTCTATTGAATTGCCCACTAAACTTTAATAATGGTTTTCTGCTTTAAGTTCTGTGATCTGTCCTGGGTGCGTATTTCCTCACTTTTACTTATTTACACTTCTTTTGTACTGGTGTGTGTGTGTGTGTGTGTGTGTGTGTGTGTGTGTGTGTGTGTGTGTGTGTGTGTGTGTGTGGTGTGTGGTGGTTGGGGTGTGTGTGTGTGTGTGTGTGTGTGTGTGTGTGTCTATCTATCTATCTATCTATATATATATATATATATATATATATATATATATTATATAGATAGATAGATAGATAGATAGATATAGATAGATATAGACGTTATATATATATAGATAGATACATACATGCACACCCACACATCCCCCCATATATATATATGGGGGGATGTGTGGGTGTGTATGTATGTATCTATCTATATATACAACGTCCATATCTATATATCTATATCTATATCTATCTATATATATAGATATAGATATAGACGTTGTACGAGGGAAGCACTCACCTTGATGTATGAAGTGTTACAATTATGCTAGCAGACTTCAATATGACTCATAAGAATTTCATAAACATAATTATGCACAGCAATGCCGTCTGCTATCGCTATATCTGCATGCTTACGCGCCGAGTTTACAAACCACTGCATTTATCATAAGCGTCGTTAACGTATGACAGCAAGGAGGATCGAAAAAGAAAATCCTAAATATTGCAGTCAGGGATGTGTAACTTAGGTCAATGTTGCTTTACGTCCACAGAGACCATAAGGACTATTAGGGACCGAGAGCCCAGGATGGCCACCTCGACTTTCACGCAGCTCCTGAGCTCTGTGTAACTTAATTTACTGTTAAATGGAAATATGTGTACACTGTGCCACATAATTATATCTATTTATGATTAGTGCTGATTCACATAGACCCGAGCGCAAAAATTAATAAATATATATATATTCCAAAGTATGGCAATAATAATACCGACGAATAGTACGAAATGATCACGACCCGCAGTGACGTGTAAACTCTCCTACGACGCAATGATGTGACTGTCAAAGTAATTATATATGTCGGATAAATTATTCTCGTTGTCGGAGCGATCAAACACTTATCTGTAGTGTTCAGTAACAAGACTGTGGTCAAACCAAGTACAGTACTTTTAGAGTAGCTTAAAGTTTCTGATCATTGAAAAAAAAACTGAGAACCACTGAGAAGCATTAAAACAATTATTTATGTAGGATATTTAGTCTAATTGTCGGAACTAGCACGGAACAAAACAAAAAAAAAATTTTTTATTTTTATTTTTGTTTTTTGTGTTGTTGTTTTTTTGTCACAAGACTGGCTGTTATTACTCAAACCAGAGATACAACTTCAAGCGCAAAATCTCTGACCAAGCCACTGAGAAGGCCTCAGTATTTAAGTCGGGTCATTATTTGAAACCTTGAAACCTTATTGTTGGTTTAAACAAAATTTTATTCATTCATCGTAATTGTTGGTTTAAACAAAAATTTACTCGAGACGAAATAAACATACAAAAAATCATTATGTGTTCGTAATTTTTGGTGCGAGCCGGTTTGGCCTAACGGTAAGGTGTTAGACTGGTAAGCAGAGGGACCTCGGTTCGAATCCGCTTCGGCTCTCCTTTCTCTTTAAAAGTTGTGGTCTGTAGACACTGTCTTGTGACTTCGTCCATCACAATTAATGAAAGATTAGAATGGCTCTCATCGCTGCCCATCTTAATGCAGAAGTCATTCTGGTGGTGACAGTGTAGCGATAGGTATATTATCTACCTCCCCCCCCCCCCCCCCCCCCCTCCATACCCCCTCCCCCCCTTCTTTCCGTCCCTAATAAGCCTTATTGTTTCTGTGGACGGTGAGCACCATGTTTACTTACTTATTGTGGGAACTAGCAAACGCAAAGAATATCTGTAGCTTTTAGTCACAAAACTATGACCACTAAAATCAGAGATATTACTTAGCGTAAAGTCTCTGATCAAACCACTGTGAAGGCTTCAGTGCTGATATTAAAACATAATAATTATTAATGTCAGATCATTATTCTCATTGTCGGAACTAACAAACACTGACAACAAACGACTGTAGTTTCTAGTCACAAGACTGATCACTAAAATCAAATATACTGTACTAGTTTAAGCGCAAAGTCTCCGATCAAACCACTGAGAAGGCCTCAGTGTTGTTCAGTAAGTAAGTAAGTAAGTAAGTAAACATGGTGCTTAACGTCCACAGAAACCACAAGGCTTATTTGAAGAATTAGTACCTTCATATCGGTACTGAGGTCATCACAGTGGTTTGATCAGAGACTTTACGCTGAGTAATAACTTTGGTTTTAGTGGTCACAGTTTTGTGACTAAAAACTACATAATTATATTCTTTGTCTTTGCTAGTTCCGTCAAGTGAGATGATGAAGTGATGCTTAATGTCCTCAGATGTCAGTTGACATATTAGGGACAAGCTGAGACCAATGCCGAAGCACGGTTCAATAATTCTTTACGTCCACGGAAACCAGAAGTCTCGTTAGGAAGGACAGCTCAGGACGGCCACCTCGACTCTCACACAGCTCCTGAACTATGGGGCGTCAATGAGAATAATGATCCGACTTAAATACTGAGTTGTTGGTAGGTAGTGTTGCTTAATGTCCTCAGATGTCAGTTGACATATTAGGGACAAGCTGAGACCAATGCCGAAGCATGGTTCAATATAGCTTTACGTCCACGGAAACCAGAAGGCTCGTTAGGACGGACAGCTCAGGATGGCCACCTCGACTCTCACACAGCTCCTGAACTATGACTGAGTTTTTAGGTAGGTAGTGTTGCTTAATGTCCTCAGATGTCAGTTGACATATTAGGGACAAGCTGAGACCACTGCCGAAGCATGGTTCAATATAGCTTTACGTCCACGGAAACCAGAAGTCTCGTTAGGACGGACAGCTCAGGATGGCCACCTCGACTCTCACACAGCTCCTGAACTATGGACTGAGTTTTTGTTGTTGATCGCATTTATATAGCGCTTTGCGCTCTCGGGCAGACTCAGTCATTGCGCCGCTGTTCGCGAACTCCAGGCACTGGTTTACGACATCTTTCCTGAATGAGGAGCCAAAAGCGATGCTCTGAGCGCGCAGTATAAATAAGTAAGTCCTAGTTCAGGAGCTGTGTGAGAGTCGAGGTGGACGTCTTGCCGACAGCTCGCTGCCTAAGCACCGTGCTTCCGATGTCAAATTCCCTAATAGTCATGCATCTAGTATGCATCACTTCATCTCACATCGGAGCTGTGTGAGGTCGAGGTGGACGTCCTGGACTGTCCGTCCTAACGAGCCTTCTGGTTTCCGTGGACGTAAAGATTTATTGCACCGTGCTTCGGCGATTGGTCACAACTTGTCCCTAATATGTCAACTGACATCTGAGGACATAAAGCATCACTTCATCATCATCAGCACAACACTCATAGTTCAGGAGCTGTGTGAGAGTGGAGGTGGCCATCCTGGGCTGTCCGTCCTAACGAGCCTTCTGGTTTCCGTGGACGTAAAGCTATATTGAACCATGCTTCGGCATTGGTCACAGCTTGTCCCTAATATGTCAACTGACATCTGAGGACATTAAGCAACACTACCTACCTACCTACCTTAACGTCGTGTGAGCCGGTTTGGCCTAGCGGTAAGGCGTTCGGTTGGTAAGCGGAAGGACCTCGGTTCGATACCGCTTCGGCTCTCCTTTCTCTTCAAAAAGGTTGTGGTTTGTGGACACTGTCCTGTGACTTTGTCCATCACTTCCTACTGAAACATTAAAATGGCTCTCATCGCTGCCCATCTTAATGCAGGAATCATTCTGGTGGTGACAGTGTAGCGATAGGTATATAATCTCCCTCTCCCCCCACCTCCATATCCCCTTCCCCCCCTTTTCCCCGTCCCTAATAAGCCTTATGGTTTCTGTGGACGTTAAGCACCATGTTTACTTACTTACTTACTTAACGTCGACAGAAACCATAAGGCTTATTAGGGACGGGGAGAGGAGGGGAAGGGGGTATGGAGGTGGGGGGAGAGGGAGATTACATACCTATCGCTACACTGTCACCACCAGAATGACGTCTGCATTAAGGGGGCAGCGATGAGAGCTATTTTAATGTTTCATAATTGTGAAGGACGACAAGGTAACAATCACGCAGTGTTCGAAGGGGCCTAGGCTGGTAAACATAGTCGGCTTACCGTCCACAGAAACCATACGGCTTATTAAGGGCGCGTGGGTGGGTGGGGGGGGGGGGGGGGGGCTAGGCTAGGCTATGACTATGTTCGCTTCTTCTTCTGACATGGTCAGTGCTTAACGTCCACAGAAGCTGTATGGTTTATTAGGGACGGGGGCTATGTTCGCTTAAATAGTAAGTAAACAGAAACCATAAGGCTTATTAGGGACGGATGTTCGCCGTTACCATGGACCTATAATTTATGTAGGTCCATGCTTTTTACCACGTGGCCAGCCAGCCGAGACAACTTGAAAACTTAGAGCCTAGAAGCGAGCTGTCAGAATTGCATCACGGCGACGACCAGTGTCAGTCTACCCCGCCACGCGCCCGTGACTTCGGCTGTTGCCCGCAACGCCACCCACCGTGACACGCTTTGTCTCTGCCGCCGTCAGCCACCCAGCATGGCACGGTGTCGGTCTGCCTGCTCCGCCACGGCCACGATCCACCGCCGGAGACCTGCTCGGCACTACGCCAGCGAAGAGCGCCCCGGCGATCATGACCTCTCGCCATGTGACCGGAACCTGTAGCCCTGCCCTGATGGATTGGCCGACCACGCCCTCTTCCGTGTCAGTCGAAGCCGGAAACTCCGGCTCTCTCTCTCTCTCTCTCTCTCTCTCTCTCTCTCTCTCTCTCTCTCTCTCTCTCTCTCTCTCTCTCTCTCTCTCTCAGAGGGTTGTATCTCTCAGTCACTGAGATAGCAAGTTGCTTTCACTGACTTTCCCGCTTCACTGAGTCACACGGTACTGTTGGCACTGCTGCCGCGGCCTGATTTCTCCTCCTCCGCGTAACGGCCCGCCTAACCACTGACTCAGTTGCAGCGGTACTCAGTGACGGAGACTGGTTCTCCTCTTTTCTCCTCCCCCCCCCCCCCCCCACCCCCTTCCCCCCCTCAGGGCCCCCCACTGACGATAAATAACAGAAAATCAGCGATTAGTCCTTGCCGGGCTGGAGTTCGGTTTAGGCTAAGAGAGACCGACGCTGAACACTTACTATTCGGTTTAGTCAGTGACTGACACACACTCAGTGACGACGGTCCGCCGCCGACGCCGGCCACACACTGACACTGAGTGTCCGTTTTTTGCCAGCTCAATACAGGACTGCTGCGACAACACCGAGACTCGCTCTTCCGTGTGAAAACTACTCGTGGAAACCCGCGGCCGCTACGGCAGCTCCTATGAGCGTGAGATGGGGGTGTGTGCGGCCTTAGTTCCCGTTAGCATTCTCAGTGCTCTCAGTCAGTCCAGACTGATAGTACTTACCGGGGACGGGTGGGGGGTGGGGTGGGAGAGGTCTGTGAGACGGGAAGGTGAAGGGGGGTCGGCGACTATTTGCCACAGTGTATTGTGGTGCGGTGACAGTTTAGGTGTCTGGTACCTCCCCTACACAGCCCGCTTTCTGCCAGGTAAAAGCGCAGCGTTGTACGACACTTCGCTGAACTACAGCGCGAGGCTCGTCCCCGCATACATTAAGACCCCCTCGCTGAAGGGGCGTCGCCTGTCTAAACCACGCCCCCTGCTGCGCGACTTACGTGTGCCTCGCCGGGCGCTCCACCAATAGGATTAGAGGTCTTATGAGATGGCGATATAATCGCTCATAATGATTTGTCAATCATGGCCGCCCGGCAGCCAATGAGAGGGAGCGTCATCCGTCATGTGGAAATGATAATGCCGGGCGGTAGGCGCTGCGGATTCACAATACATGAATAACACAAGAGGAAAGCAGCTGGGATTTTGCAAGTCTGATCAGCTCGGTCGCATGCTCCACGCTTGCGCCGCGAGAGAGAGCGAGAGCGAGAGAGAGAGAGAGAGAGCCGGAGAGAGAGAGGGGGGAGCTCAACTGAGAGAGTCTTCGCCGGCTTGTGTTGTGTCCGTCCGTTCTTCGCCGCAGTGCTTCGTTCGTTGATTCCCATCTGCCATTGTGATCTCACTGAGTTGAAGACGGAAGCGAAAAAGATCGCAGCGAACGAATTCATACTCGTCTTCGGTAAACACAGTGCGGAGACTTGCGACACGAGGACAGCACGTAAGCCACCCGTGTGTGGGGCCCTGGGTGTTTTTGTCGCTGTGTTGTGGTTTGTTGTCCACTTGTTTCGCCGGAGGATTACCGCTGAGTATTGCTTCACTTTCAGTCACTGACTTGCTCAAGGTAAATCGGGTTTGTGTCACCTGGAATATAAATCGAGTATCCGGCTACCGCTTCTGTCGCAACTTATCGCTGTTATTATTAGTTGAATTTCAGTGCTGGTGCGGTGTCTAGTTTAATGATCCATAAGACTTAGCAGGATGATACACATGATTTAATTTTGCCAATTGGGCCGTATGATACTGTATGATGCCATTGTAATGCTTGGGATTGACTGAAGCAATTTAAAAAATGATTTGTTCTTCTGTTGACAGTGTTGTTAACTAGACAACTAAGTCTTGGACTAATGCGTACAGCTTATGTCAACATTAAAGATCGTTGTCGTGAGAGAGAAAAAAGAAGAAGGTGTTAGTGTGCACATATTGCGACATGAGTGGTAATAATACCTCAGTCAGTTACATCGCTTTCTTGCCATACGCATAAACTCAGTCATAACACTGAATAACCAAAGACGTGGTGGCATAGATATGACAGTCGTTCCTACTGTTGTGAAGATTCTTGCGCGTGTTCAGCTTCAGTAAAAAAAAAGTCAACTAGCAGTTATAAACAGCTTGTCATACTCATTGGAGAATACCTGCAAGTGTATACAGTAACAAATCAATTGTTCGAAAACAGATAGCCGCGTTTAAACTGGGGGTAAAAGTAGACATCTGAAAGCCGAAAATTCCGTAGCTCCAGTTACACTTACAGTTACGTTACACCTGTTTCTGCTTCAGCTGGCTGTAAGTCCTGAAGTGAAGGATTATATGTTTTGTCCTCTTGCATGAGAAGACCATCATTACACACAAGAGAAACATTACTCTTTCCAGCAACTATCTCTTGTGTAAGCTGCAGTGTGAAAATCTCACCTGTTAGTTCCTCCAGGCGCTTTTGTGATGGAACAAGATCTTTATTATGTGTGGAGAGATAAAGTGTGTGTGCAAAGCAATGAATCGTATTCCTTGCAGTCTTATATATGACTTTGTAGCGACCCATTTGCTACGACTTCCATTATACCTGTCTCATTTATTGGCTTATCCGTTCAGCAGCAAAATTTTATTGGTGTTAAATGTCATAGGTTTATGCGGCGCACTGAAAGCTTCTGATTTGGTTCTCTGTTCATGGGAGTAGGTACGGGCCTTTATGTTCACTGTTACTGCACGTGTATGCTGTGTGGACAGGCACCAGGGCTGTGCCTACTTATGCGAATAGTATGAATACGGACAGACGCTTATAATGACATAGTGCATGCTACGGTAGGAGCAACAGATGACTGATCATTTGGTTTTAATGCTATGTATAATTAATTGTACACTAAATGAAGCATGCTATTCTGATACCGACACCTGCGAATCGTACACATCTGCGGCCCCTCACCTCATCCTATGTGTGTGTGTGTGTGTGTGTCTCTCTCTCTCTCTCTCTCTCTCTCTCTCTCTCTCTCTCTCTCTCTCTCTCTCTCTCTCTCTCTCTCTCTCTCTCTCTCTCTCTCTCTCTCTCTCTCACCAAAAGCGTCTGGATTAAATAACGTTAACAACAACAACCAAATCAGTGTATCGTTATTTAAAGTCAGCCTTCTTCCAAGTGGATCCAGTGATTGTGGGTTAACACATTGCTATGGTTCTTGTCGTTCTTTGGTGTTCTTTTCCTGGTAAAAAACGTGTCTTTAATAAGTAATCCCTATGATAGGCGCTATCTTTACGCATGCATCTGCATATATCATCTGTACATTTATTCATTCACTCCTATATTCCTTCCTTCATTAATGGAAACATACTGGACTTACTGACGTAAACGTGTACATCTATATGTATGCAGATTTATTTGCTGATTCTCCTGTGATGACCGTATGCGACTGACATGACGTTAAAACCCAGAACACTTACTAAATAAATTATATTGGTGAATTTTGAGCCAGTGGTATGATCCCGGATGATATAAGAAACAAATCGTTGCGTAACTTCAAAGCTTTACAGCCATATCAACAATACTGTGCCTTTCTTGTGTAGACAGAACTTTAGGAAACTTCCTGCATATTTTTTTTAAAGATAAATAATAATAAATAAATTCATTTCTGATGCGCCGAATCCCTGTATGACTACCGTACATGTGTGAGGCTCAAAGTGCTATACATGAAACATTACAACAATACACAACCTAATTTAATAACGCGTTGCATACCTCACTCTATTCCTCTCTATGCCCGTCCATCCATACATGCGCAGGTGTACACACAGACACACACACACACACACACACACACACACACACACACACACACACACACACACACACACACACACACACACGATCTCGCAACCCCTCGCTTCCACCACCACCACCCCATCCCACCACCACCACCCTCTCTCTCTCTCTCTCTCCTCTCTCTCTCTCTCTCTCTCTCTCTCTCTCTCTCTCTCTCTCTCAGTCTCTCTCCACCCGGCCCAGCCCCCATGAACGCATTGACTTCAGTATCATAGGACCTGTGAATACCATACCATCACTTTACATATATTTATTATAGAACGTTTGATAACCATCAGTTTACAAACACCTACATTCATATAGCTGTAACCATGCATTGTACACTTATAATAATATGTAGGAAAGGGACGAGCCTTGAAAGCTTGATTGACAGGAATTATCGAGAGTGGAGCGTAATCGTGCATTCATTACCGACGGCTGGTATGATATAATGAGGGCTGTGCATTTGCATGTAATCTGTAGTCTGTGGAGAATATCTGTGGAAATAAAAACACGTTCTAAAACACCTTTTGAAGTGAAAAAATATCTGAAACAAGAATGACTGCTAGCGTTCTGAAACAAGGTCCAAACACATAAAAGGTTCAAAAGAACGCTTATTTATTATGACACAGACACACAATCTGCAAATTTTCGTGACTTTTCGCAAATTTTCGGGGAAATCCCCTTTGTCAAGATAATGGTATTCCAAAGACAGGACGTGTGTCGTAGAATATTTATGAACATATGTATGCATACATGCTTATCTGTATGTGTTATATGTAAACTCTTGAGTGCAGGTATACTCCTTCCTTGACCGAGATTTCGTGTCCGTTTCAACTGTGCAAATTCCATGTTTGATTTTTGAAAGATTCTTTGTATTTAGGGAAGAAGACGTATGCCGTGAAATCGCAAGTAAAAGTAAAAGCCCGTTTCACAATACAAGACAAGTGTAGCAGCAAACACAACCAAACCAAAAGAGTCAATAATAATAATCACGTAACAATATTGAGTGACACTTTACTCATGAATAAACACGAGATCAATGTACCTACACATTTCATTTGTCTATAACTGATTTAGAAACAAAATCCACACCCATCCACCCACCGTAAGTTTTTGTTGTTGTCAC